>CALNHX010005260.1:0-110393 GCA_940337035.1 Agriotes lineatus
GTTTATCACAAATGTAGATTTATTTTTTAGGCCAAGGGAATAAAGCACGAGGTATAAAAAAGAACTTCAGTGCCGAGGTGCACATTGTGTGTTTTGAATCGAGAAACTGTGAAATTAGAACATTATAACCAACTTTTATAGGTTGTGCTGACGTCGGTTGACGTTTTTATCTGTCGTCCCGCCACCTAAAAAAAGTCGTATTTTAATGACTATTTCGACGTTCTTCACTGCCAATTTAAAAATATATTTATTCGCAACCATATATGTAATGTTAACATTACTGACCTCATTTGAGTGTGGGAAGTCGTACATTTCCGCCCGCTACTTCCCGCACTCGAGTGCGGGAAGTGAGTGCGGGAAGTACATTCCCGACCGCTGTGTAGGTAGGGACACTGGGAATCTCGTTCATCCATTCATGCGCGTCACAACCTGTCGTATCATAATATAATAATTTTTCCAATTATTGTTTAGAATAAAGTGGTTGCGAATAAAATAGTATACATACCACGGTGGAAAGTTTCATTCCTGTCTCGAGATAAAGTTGACCTCGACGCTACGCGTCTCGGTTAACTACTTAATCTCTCGGCAGGAATGAAACACTTTCCACCTCAGTATTTAATATACTATTCAATGGGTTAGAAAATTATATTTCACTTTATTGCGTTGCATTTATTTCCAATTTGTGAAAAAGTTATTCCTACAATTAAAATTAAATTCAAAATAAATTATTTTAATTTTTATGTAAAACCTAAAGAAAACAGCATTTCGATCTTGCTTAATTTTGCTCAAAATTTGGATGTAAGCTTTTTGGGCAATTCTGAACAAATGTTACTAACATAATTTTCGATAGAAAATTCCTAAGGCGATTTCTTGATTTTTTTTTCATTTATTCAACATAATTAAGTGATTTTGCATTTGAAGGGGACCAATGACTGGTCGGCTATAAGTAGATCATGTCTTACATATTTGAGTAAAAGTTTGGTTCAAATCTGATAAAAAATAAAAAAGGTAAGGATGTTATACTTTTAAGTGGGACACAGTGTATGTTTCAGTGGGAAAATTATTTTTATTTATTATTGGCCCCCTTTGGGCGCTAAGTACTGTAAGAGTAGAGCCTTTGGGGCGTTATATCTTACATGGATATGCTCATATATAGAGGTTGAAATAAAACGCGTGTTTGCTTTATGAACCAATATAATGAACTCAATAAACTTTGTTTGCGATCGTCACCTTAACAACCTAAAACAAGTGACCATCGTAACAGTACCCTAAATTTTACTAACACAATAGAAGTAAATTCTGAGAGGTTTCATCTTTAGATTTATATTAACCATAGTTCTTGGATTGTTAGTCATACTAAGGGCCCGATTCTAATTCACCGACGCAAAGTTGCGCTGCGCCGGACTTGCGACATGTCATTTTGCGCGGCCTTTGCGACCGATTTGTTTTTGCATTCTAATTACCGGCGCATTCGAATCGCAAGTCCCGCGCAAAGTTGCGACTGTTGCTAATATCAGACAACCGGCGCGAGCGGCAAACGTCAATTTTAATAGAATTTTTACGTATAGGTAAAAGTTAAATTAATATTTGGTAACGAAAATGAATACGTAAGTTAAATATATTGGTATATTATTTAAATACGTCACTTAATTTTGGTATTATTTAAGAATTACAAAGAAAAATGAGAAACCACGCGCTAAAAATTTCACTAGCGACGAAATTGCGATTTTGGTACAAGAAATAGAAAAAAGGCGTAAATTCTTGTTTGGCCCATTAAAGGGCCCTAATTACACCCAGTTTCACAGGGACCGAGCTTGGGAAACTGTATTGCAGGCGATAAATTCGGTTGCTTCTGTGAGAAGAACCCTAGAAGAAGTAGGTACCTACCTAGTATAAATGAAATCATTTTACATAAGTACGGAGAAAATCAGTGATTTACATACAAGTTGACTGCAAAATAATAGAAATATCAATTCATTAAATTCAATTAAAATTTTCAGATTAAAAAAAAATAAAGATTTAAAAAGTCGAACCAAACAGAAAGTAAATGCGCTGAAGAAAGAAGTGAGAAAAACTGGAGAAGGTCAAGTTGATGAAGTTGACCTTACCGCATCCGAAGAAGTAGTTTTGTCATTCATAGGAGAAGATAGTGTCAGTGGAATTAAAGGAGGAATTGACACACTTCGCCCTAGTGTGTACAAAAATCCATTATCGGCTATTTCCTATTATTTTTTTACCTTTTCTAGTTTCCATGAATTTACCATCCCCACCCGCTATTCCTGAAGATCCTCAAGCATTCATTTCGCCACCACCCATCCATATCAGTCCACAATCAGCGTTACACAGTGACCTACAACCTTCCACTTCAACATTAGTCTCCACCACAAATACACAAAACGATTCAGACCACATTCAAATTACCGATTCCATCCCAAGCACCGATACACAAATAGCCACCATCACCAACACCACAATAAATACTCCATCACTCTCTCATGCTCCAACACACTCAAAAACAAAGAAGCGAAAACTTGGCACAAAAGAAAAGGCATTCCAAGCTGTACATCAAACCCACATAGACGCACAAAAACATACAGAAATTTTGTTGGAAATTAAAAGTTTATTGGCTGAACAAGTACAATTAAAAAAAAGGAAGTTGGAAATGTATGACTATTTTCAGAATGAAAAACTTAAACTAAAAAAACAAAAATTGTTATTGTTGCAAAATAGAACATAATTTTATTTATAAAATAAAACTTAGTTAATTAGTTATTCATATTTTTTTAAATAAATATACACATGTGTTTTGTTATGAGAAGAGAAGAAGGTATGGAAAAGCTCATAATACAAGGAAACGTTGAAGGCAGAAGACCTCGAGGTCGCTCACCAACTCGTTGGACCGATCACATGGTTAAAATCACCAAGAAACCATTCCATACATTAGCAAATGAGGCGCGCGATAGGGAAGTATGGAAAAGCATAATAGACGACGCTCACGCAACACTGACCACCACATTCCCAGTGGGGAATAAGGACTGAGGAGAGATACATGTGTTTAAACTTCTTTATTATTAATTAGCAGCACCAGCTAATTCTAACTAAAGTAATCCAAGTGCAACATTAAATTATTGCTAAAAATTACACATAAAAGCATTATATTAGCAAAAAAAAATTTACAAAACTGTTTATACTAAATAGTTACAGCAATGACAGTGACGAACAATAAGCGTAACAGATATACACTTATTTATTGTTATTTACCAACATCAATTAACTTTCAACTAAAGAAACCCAAGTTTAACATTAAATTATTGCTAATATTTACACATAAAATGATTATTTAAAGCAAAAATATTAAAATTCACAAAAATATTTATACTAATAAGTAATAGTAACCGCAGGGACAAATAAAAAGCGTAACAGATATAATCTCTATATCGACCAGTGCTTATTTATGAATATAAGTAAAGTAAAGCAACACCAATACAATATCCACAGACAAAATTTAACGTTACACAAATAGGAGAAAAAATGTATACGATGGTATTTGTGTATTTAATTTGCTACAACTAAAGAAAGGAATTTAATGCAAGTAACCCTTGTACAACATGGATAGTACATTTGAAGAAAATATGTAACGGAAAATTATTTAAGAAAGCAAAAATATTGCCAATTTATTTTAAAATCCTGAATTTTTAAATATGGTAATAGAAGGACTATACAAAATAATTACATTTGGATAAAATAGACTAAAAAAATTATTTGCATAATTTATAATCTGCGCAAAAATTAAACATAAAATGGTAGGCTACTACCTGGTGCAGAATATCAAGTAAAACCAACTGAAGGTTGCTGTAATTTTATAAACTGTGTTGTAGCAAAAGTATGTTTAGTACTGTGGACACACTGTATATGAAATGTTTTTCCTTTGCACGATAATTAAGAAACATTTGGTCTGGTAAAATGTCCCTGTATCAGATCTGTACGCTGTACTTCATTACACCGTTCTACTGGGTTTCTTGTTAAAATGTGTACTGCATTATATAGCTGCTCAGCTGGAGTGTTCGAATTGTTTGCGGGGTCATTAACCAGGGCTCTTGTGGATAACCAGAATCACCTAAGTAAAATAAAAGAGATTATAAATTTACAATGCACATCAGCTTGTTGCTGCCTGTCCTAATTTCAATAATAATAATATTTGATATAAATCAATGTTAAAATTAAAAATTCTTGAAGTAAATATACACAAATAAAATATAATTTGTACATTAGAATAGTAAAACCTTACTCACCAACTAGCCATCCCTCGACAAAATCACCATCCTCTAACTTCGTTCGAAGAGTGTTATTTTTCCAAATATAGGAATCATGGTTGCCGCCAGAATATTCAGCAAACACGTTGTAGATCATAAGATCTGGCCCACAAACTAGTTGCACATTAATGCTGTGTACAAAGTGCCTGTTGGTATATTGCTCTGGATTCACAGAAGGAGCTTTTAATGGCACATGTGTGCGATCGATGGCTCCCAATACGTTAGGAAAACTAACATTAAATTGTGAGGTTTCTCCGATGCTGTAAAATTGCTGCTTCGTGTCACTATATTCTTGCGGAGTGGCAAACTTAATAAAAAGTGGCGCAAGATTAACAATGGCAGCAGTTACTACAGTAATTGCACGACTGACTGCAGCTTCGGACGTCTGTGAACTGCTTCCGACTAACCACTGAAACCCACCGCTAGCATAAAACTGTGGTGCCATCTACACTTGCTGTTCAACTGGTAATGAAGGCCGTCTTCCACCTCTAGAATTTCTACCAAGTGCAGGTCGAAGAAGATTTGTAACGTACACAAAGAGATCCCTGTTAAGACGTGTTCTTTGGTACAATTGTAAATCAGTCACACTGTCCAAATTAAACATAGCACGTTGATTTTCTTCGTCACTGTCATCACTGCTACTACTAAAGCCAAAAAGCACGGCATAAGAACCACCTTGGGCCATCGTGAGTTTTAATTTGCAAATTACAAGCGCACAGTAAATTTTACAATTCAAACTGTCAAAGTTGCGTCGATCGTTTGCGACCGCCGAGCGGCAGTGGTGAAATTAAAAAATGCACTTGGGAATTATATTTTCCTAAAATACATTATCGTCATATATGATTCATAAATAATGAATCCATGATAATTAATGGATTGTAAAATAATGGTGTAAGATCGAAAGTAGAAAAATAGTAGATTATGTTATTAGGAGTAAAAGTGATACTTTATGTGGCGAAGCTGAAGTTTATTTAGCCGAACGTTAGTGAGCTAAGCCACATAAAGTCCCTTTTACTCCGAATAACAAATACTGTTTTATCCGCAAACGTATTCAGGTAAATTTCATTAATATAATTTCAAAAAAAGGATGCATCGGCCGAGAATCGAACCCAGGCCACCAGCGTGACAGGCGAACACTGTACCACTGCGCCGACATCTGTTGTTCAAATAACGCGCTACTGTAATGATATATGAACATACTGAATCACCCGAGCTAATAGCACACGGCCACAGCAACTGTCACACCATAACCCACGGCGACAAATGCTCCGATCCGCTGCTTAAAGGTTTATTTAAATAAAAACTTTTTCGTACTCTTTTTGAAAATAAAAGCCGGCCTACGAGTCTAAAAATTAGCAAAATTTTAAGCCATCATACAATTTAATCGGCCCAGTATCTTCGGAGGAGATAGCGAACAAACATAGAAAGAAAGAAAGAGAGCAACGATTTTGTGTGCTTAGGCAGATCAAGTACGCAAAAGTCGCTATTTATCTGCTTAGGCAGATAAAGTGACACTTTTACCTTGTCAATAAAGACAAATAAGTTGTCACTTTTGTGACGTTTGCGAATAATAGTAATTTACGTTACAAGTCCGGAAGGTAGTATTTTGCAGGTCGAACCAAGTAGATTCCAGGGCTCGCCCTGGAAGCTTGGGGTCAAGCGGGAAGTGCCTCGCAGCCAGCAGCAACTACTATCAATTGCAGTGCCACAATTAATCTGAGTCAAGCGTCAGGTGCCTCGCAGCCAGTAGCAACTACCATCAATTGTAGTGCCACAATCAATCTGGGTGAAGCGGGAAGTGCCTCGCAGCCAGTATCAACCTCCATTAGTGGCATCGCTACAAACAATCTGGTAAGCTAACCAATTCCGTTCAAATTGTCCTAAATTTCCCCATAATCGCTCCCCCATCTATATTAAACTCACTACGCCGCACCGGAGAGTTCTTGCTAAAGTTACGCGACTCGAAACTTATCTTAATGAAGTTGACGAGAACAATTTAAACGAATTTCAATTACGAGTCCGTTTAGAACAGCTCCCTACGATATGTCGGGAATTTGACGATATTCAATCTCAAATTGAGGAATCTCACGCAGATGACAATGAATCACATGAACTCGATCGCGTAAGTTTCGAAGAGAGATATTACGGAGTTGTTGCTACTCTCAATAGCTATTTATCGCAGGTTACCACTGTTTTGTGGGATATAAGCCCACAAATAACGAATGTCAAATGTAATCCTGAATTACCTTCCTTTTCGGGTAGTTACGACCAATGGGTAACCTTTTTTGACACACTTAACTCTTTAATTAATAGCAACGGGCGATTGTCAGATATACAATGTTTTCATTACTTGAAAAGCTGCGTCAGGAGCGCATGTATGGGAGCTTTTAAAATCGCGTTTGCAAAATCGAAAACTAATAATAAAAATGCGAGTTAACGCAATCTTTAATGTAGCCCCTGTGACGCGAGCCTCAGCGGTCGGATTGAGCACATGTCGACGAAATTTCCTTAAATGTTAGCGAAATTAAACTTGCCTACCAATCAATGGGATGACGAACCAACTTGGAAAGCTGTGTACGAATTTTTAACGAAAAAGTGCCAAACGCTGGAAGTAATTGAGACCAATTTGCGAACCACGACAAATAAATTCCAAAATATTCGTACAGGTTAGTCGCAACAAATAAATGCGCATATCGCAAATTATAACTCTAGCTACCGCAGTATCCTTTGCAAACAAGCCCATTTTATAACTCAATGCGAGCAATTCAAAGACTTAGCTACAGCGGCTAAATACGAGTTGAGCCGAGAACATCTTCTTTGCACTAGCTGTCTTTAGTGACCTTAATATCAGCCGGAAATACCCCAGCACATCTTTACAACACCATTTTGTCAACGGCGATAGTCAATGTCTCCGCCAATGGTAAGACGAGGTTATTAAGGGCATTTTTGGGTGAAGGACGGAGGCATGTTTCCTAGGATCTCAAAGTATGAGCTGAAATGTAAAATAGCCATAAGTCGGGATTGGGGGCATCGGTCTGTAGCAATCAGGCTGTAAACTTAATTGTTCACTCCCAATATACATCTTTCAGGCAAAACTTACGTTTTATAGTGTTACCAAATTTAACACGTTCCGTGCCAAACTGCTCATTTGATATCTCTTGTTTGCATATAGCGTCAAACTGGCGGATCCCCCAATTTCACAAGCCGCGTCCCATCTATAGTATTCTGGGCATAGCATCTTCTACAAGTTATCGGGTTTAGGTCAAGCTCACTTGCATCAAATTTTCCTGTACTGTAAAATACGAAACTCGGTTGGCTTCTTTGCGGCACCATACCCATAACACCTAATTCTAACCAAGTCGCATGTAATTTCGCATGGAACCAGCAATTAAACGATCAAATAGAATCATTTTAGAATATTGAAATCCTTCCGACAAATAAATGTACCAGCCATTCCCAAGACGAGCAATTCTGCCAACGGATATTCCATGAAACCCATCAGTGGCCAGGAGACGGCAAATTTTTGTTTCATTTTCCCTTTCACCAGAACACCCCGCAGCTAGGGTCGTCCCAAGACGCGGCCAAGAAGCGCTTGTATTCAATAGACCAAAAGTTTAAAAATTCTTAAATAGTTGAACAAAATTACAAGCAATTAATAACAGAATAACGCGAACTTGGCCACATGACACTGAGTCCCAATAAAAACAAATATAGTAATCGCTATTTTCTACCCTGTCACGTGGCCCTGAAAGAATCAAGTCTCACTACAAAACTGCGCGTAGTCTTTGGTGCCTCGACGAAATCAAGCACAGGAATTAGTCTGAACGCCATACTTTTAACTGAGCCATAATTACAAAATCATCTTTTCGACGTGCAATTAGTGCGGACATTACCAAAATATACCGTCAAATTTGGATTCATCCAGACGATCGCAAATATCAGCAAATTTTATAGCGTAACAATCGTGTAAATAACGGTTTGTGCTCCTTAGCTATCAATAAAATGCTTACAGAAATCAGCAATCGAACATTGCGATAATTTACCCAAAGCCAGTAACGCCTTATTAGATCATTTCTACGCAGACGACGAATTATGCGGTAGTGATTCATTAGAATGAACGAATTCATATTCTTATATGGATATTTCGCCACTCTGCAAATTAAAATATTAAATAACGAAAATATTAACAACGAACGTTTCGAGGGACAATCTGCCCTCGTTATCAACGAATAACAATTAAAACTAACAAGAAACTTATCTTTTTTTCACTGGAAGTAAAAACGACCAACCTCCAATGAATTTTTTGACATTGACGTTTGTTGATATCTGTACCTACTTGATCTCATCTTTAAGAATCGATAGCCAACTATTGTCTAAAAATATTGAGAAAGACGACACGCATTTTTCTTCGTTAAGTAAAATATATGCCGTTTCCTTAATTTTTCGCCTAGTTGACATCGATTCTTTAGACAAGATCTTTGTGTTGTCCCATTGTATTTTATGGTTTTCATCCCAAGCATGTTCTGCCAGCTTAGACTTATTGAATTGATACGTTTTCAACATATTTTTATGTTCTTTAACTCTAACTGCTAAAGGCCTGGATGTTTCACCGATATAATATTTCCCGCATTCACAGGGAATACTATATATACAATTCCTTGAATGTTGTTCTTCGTTGAACGGTTTAGTTTTTGTAAGAACTGACCGCAAAGTATTCATCGTTTTGAATACCGTCCTAACATTGAATCTATTTCCAATTCGTCTAATTTTGTCAGATATGCCTGGAATATATGGTATAGTAAGAGTATTATATTTTTGAGTGTCATTCCTTTGTATGTGTGTGGCATTGCTTCGTGTATTGAAAATGTTCCGAACAAGAGTCTCTGGATAGCCATTATCTTGTAAAACATTAATAATAAATTTTCTCTTTTTTGAAAATTTTATCATTAGAGCAAACAACTTTGGCTCTGTCGTAGAGACTTTTTACAAAGCCTGTCTTTATGTTTTTGTGATGGTTAGAATTAAAATGTAAATACCTATTAGTATTGGTTTTCTTACGGTATACTGATGTTTCAAAAGTATTTATTGTGCGTGTGATTAGTGTATCAAGAAAGGGTAACTGATTGTTTTGCTCTGTTTCTAATGTGAATTTGATGGAGGTTTCTTTACTGTTAATATGTTCAAGAGATTATCTTAATCAAAGGTATGGGCCTAACATAACTAGTAACTTCCGAAGTTGGGAAACACTTTACAAGAAGCTGGCACACTCTGAAAATAGTATAACTTTCCTATGTCGTTGTAGAAATAGCTGTATTATTCCAAAAGGGTTTAGACTCAAAGCACCTTATGTAAGTGCTCGTTCTAGTAATATCATGAAAAGAGCGAGTGAAGCTCTAGTTAGAGACAGAATACAATTTCACAGACATAACAAAGTGATATTATTTTCTGACATAAACAAACTGGAACATTGGTTCTATGTGCTGTCCAAGGGATCCTCGGGAGTCTTCTCCACACCCACAGCTCGAAGGCATCCAGCTTTTTAATGTCTGCGGCCCTCAAGGTCCAAGCTTCCGCTCCGTATATGGCAATGGGAAACACAAGTGTTCTAACTAGCTTGCATTTTGTTGCCTTCGTAATGTGGTGGTCTTTCCAAATTTTTGTTAGTTTAGTCATAGATGATTTGGCAAGCGCTGTTCTTCTTTTTGTATCCGTTGATGAGTTGCCTTCATTATTTATTTGGGAACCTAGATAGACTATTTCACTTACATTTACTACATCACGAATGTTAGGTGCAGTTGCTACTTTGTTGGTACGAAGCTCTTCAAAATGCTAAACCACCATGTCGATTTGACGGACGAGAGCGGAGAAGAAGCTCGAAGACAAAAGCGTGCGCCCAGAAACATTTCCCGAACAAGGTCGTCGAAGTAGGCGCGACTACAGATCGCGCGCACTGATGCACCACAGCGCAGACTAAATACCATTCGATGCTAAATTGAAAGGCGGCGCAAATGAAACGTAACAATATCTTCAAATATTAAGCGGATAACATTTCACGAGCCAAACACTTTACCAAACGACAAATTATTACAAGCATTGCACGCATATTTGATCCTCCCGGACTAATTGGGTCAATAATAACTCGAACCAAAATTATAATGGATAAGGTTCGATCTTCCGGGGCAAATTGGGAGCAAGCTATACCATTATATTTGACTACATTTTGAATATACTTTCTTGCTGATCAGCCAAACATAAATAAATTTCGCATATATCGTCACTTTTAAATGTGAAAACGCGTCCCAATTTGAAATCCATGGATTCTGTGATGCCTGTCAGCTTAGCTTAGGGGTCAGTATCTATTTACGATCTTATTCACGCAACGGTATTGTTCAAACTCGTTTGTTAACATACGAGGGCGGGATGATAATTGATTAGCTTAACAATGAAAGACCGCCTTTATGTTTTCAAAATTATTTTTATTTTTCAACATAGCCTCTTAATCCCTTAATACATTTTGTCCAGCGATGTTCTAAGGCTTTGATCCTATGACGAAAGCTTTACTCAAGGTCTGCAAAATAAGTGCCAACAGTGGGCGTGGCCTTTTCAACAGATGAAAATGTTTATCCACCGAGGAAAATTTTTAGCTTAGGGAATAAGTCGAAATCCGAGGGAGCCAAATAGAGTGAATGCGGAAGCAAATCGTGTTTCAATTCGATGATTTTACCCATTGCAGTAACTCTAGTGTGAGAACGAGCATTTTCCTGGTAAAAGGAAATGCGGCACCCACCATGCGGACAGCTTTTTCGTGCCCTATTCTTGGGTTAAAATTCGCACACCAGCTCTTTTGAGATGTTTACTACATTAGCTATTGCACTCAATTTCAGTCATTTGGCTTTCAACACCATATCGTGGATTTTGGTAACCATTTCTGTTGTAGTGACACTTCTTTGGCATTCATAGCGGTGCTCGCCGTGGACGCTGGTGCAGCCCTATTAAATTTAACCATATAATTTTTTTCGGTTGTATATGATGGAGCGCATTCACCCAATTCAGTTTTTGTCTATTCAAAAATGTTTGCACCTTTTAAGACTTTTGTATGTAAACATTAAATAACCGCACCATGGTCAGTATTTTCCATTATTAAACAAATACGTTTTCTACACATCCGCTAACAACAAACTATTTCACAGATGGACTCTATATTTTCAGTATTGCCCGCCCTCGTATAAGTCCCAGGTTGCACCCTTGAAGCGAAATTTTCCTACCACGCTCGGAATTATGTGGTGCACTTCTATTGTACAATCTAATGGCGAACGTCAAAGGCATCCTAAACTTAAACTTCGCTTCAGTTTTCTTTGGTGTGACTCTACCATCACCCTGCGTTGGATTGCGATACCTCCGCATATATTAAAGATATTTGTTTCCGATCGGGTCGCGGAAATCCAAGCGACGTCATCACCGAATAATCGGGCCCATGTGCGATCGGCGGATAATCCAGTAGATCTAGTTTCAAGGAGAATCAACTCTGCACAATTACAGGATAATTCTTTATGGTGGCACGATCAAGCTTGGCTGCAAGCTGACAATAGTACCTAGCCATCGTTCACGTTTACAATGCCGGCAGAATTACCTCAGCGAAGACGAAGATGTATTAGCTACAACGGCCTCCCTAGGGTTCGGGTCCAGATTTCATTGGGAGCGGACGTGTCGCCGGCAGCTCCGTGAAGAAGAAAAGTTTTTCTAAGTTTAGCGTGAGTTTGTGGAATAGTGAGGTTAACCCCGTCACGGGGGTCGAAGTCCTATCTCGTGAGCTGCTTGTTCGGTGGGGCCCCGGGCCCCTTTGCGAAGCGGTGGCGGGACTTAGAAAAAATTTCAGTTTCGATTCCTCGCGAGTGTTACTTAATTTCGCGGAACCGATTTTATTCGTTGCGAGCCGCGAAATTGGCCGCAATCCGTGGGTGAGCGAGTGTGGGATAACGTCCATACGCGACATCGCGATATAAACCGCGAACCCGCGAGATTCGTGCGATATTCGCGGTGTTTTACTGATTCCGAGTAGCAGGAGCACAGAAGGTGGCGGAGGTGGCTCACTACCTACTACTCGGGACGAGAATTTTGACTGACTCGTGCGGATGGATAGTTTAGGGAATCTATCCCCTAACTACTGACAGAAGTCGAAGTGTGGAAAGTGGTTATCGATCCGTCGGTTTTGCCGGCTGAGCATCGGGTGCCAAAGGATTTTCTCTAAGAATAATTTAGGAATTATCGAAATGGAATTTCTGGACTTGTTAGAACAGTAAACGGAAATGTTAGCATCGCTTTCGTGACTTTTAACTTAAATAGCCTGCGGAATCGGAGGCATGCTAGCTGGTCAGGTGTTAGTGCGCGCACCCATTCTCATCAGGATACGAACGCAATAAGAATTTTATGGCACCACAGAAAACAGGAGAGCGGCCCACCAGAAGGCTGACGAGATTCTCAGAAAACACCTCGGGGCTGGTACAGGAAGATGCGGAGAGGAAGGAGACGCAACCGAACGAGGCAACGACCCAAGAAACGGAACACGAAGAGGTTTCAGCATGCACAGACACCCGCTCATCACCCACACGGGATCGCAACGACTCAACAAGCAGCGTAATCCCTGGAACGCAACACACAGAACACGGGGATGATGCCGACGCCCCTACCACTCCAGCACAGATCCCACGAGAAGATATACCGCCCGCCCCCATCCCCCCAGAGGAGCGACTGTTGATGCAGATACGTTCGATATATTCCAGCATCGTGGATAGGGTCCCTATAAAATATGAGACGATCAAGACAGCCGACCGCAGAATAATCCACGAGTCACTGGGGGAGCTACGTGACAGCGTGGTACAAATAGTAGGAATCATTAACGAGCTTCGACATACCATCAAGCAACAGGAAGGTCAGCTACGAGCCACACCGCCACTAGCACCAGTGCCGCCAGTAAATATCAGCATCCCTACCCTGGTTCCAACCATTCCGTAATACACGATCCTGCAAAGTCGTCGTATGCCGCGATGGCCGTCCATCCGGGGTCGTCAACCGTCGCTGTGCGCATATCACCGCAGCAGCCCGGCCAACCCGCATCCGAAATCAAGAAGTTGCTGCATCAGCGGATCGACCCTCGACAAGCTCGGATTTCGATTGCGGCAGTGAGAGAGACAAAGCAGGGGGCAGTGATTGTCGAATGCGCCGGGAAAAAAGACGCCGAACGCCTCAGGACAACGCTCTCAGTGGTCGCTACAAACGAGCTGAAAAGCGAGCAAATAAAGAAAGGCCGACCTAGAATCGTCCTAAACAAGGTAGACAAAGACATCGGGCAGGACCTCGTAGAGACAATCATCAGGCATAACCCTGGCCTCGTCGAGGCTAGAGGTGGCACAGAGGTATTTCGCACGGAGATCCATGAAAAATTTAGATTTGGAGGAAGACGCAGGGGGGAATCCAGCATGGGGGTAGTTTTTGAGGTCAGCCCCGGTCTTAGAAAGATCTTACTCTCCAGCCCGGTTTACCTTAACTGGCAGCGTGTGTGGGCGCAGGACCATTTTTCTCTACTCCAGTGCTACAGTTGCCTGGAATTCGGACACCGGACAAACAACTGCCAAGAACCCCAGACCTGCAGTAAGAGTAAGAGCACAGTGGTCGGGCACAACCTACGCCGCGAAGACAACACATACACCAGGGGCCTCGTTGATACCAACCGGTACTTGCTGGAAACCTTCTTCCCAGACGACGATCCTGAGGATGACTATCGTACAAGGGCAATCCGCCGGGCATGGGAGAGCTGCGACGGCTCTCCCGACGACAAGCAAATTGAGGAGCATGAAATCCAGGCCGCCATCACAAGAATGAACCCGCAGAAAGCGCCAGGAATCGACGGCGTAACGTCGGACGCTGTAGGAAGAGCTTTCTATAAGCTCCCTCAGCTATTCAACGACCTCTTCAACCGGTGCCTGTCCCTCGGCGTCTTTCCATGGTGTTGGAAGGTGCAGCTCGTCAAATTCATTCCAAAGAAGAGCGTCCCAGATCCCACCGACCCCCACGGTTTTCGACCTATAAGCCTATTACCCGTTATCGGCAAGGTCCTGAACCGCATTCTCGCAACCCGGATCGAACACCAGATTGCTACGACCGACGGGACAAACAATAACCAGTTTGGGTTCGTGCGCGGCCGAACCATCACGGATGCTATTGCAGCGGTGGTTGCGGAAATCAGATCGGCTTTCGACCACGCGTGGTGGCCCCGGATAGTGTGGGAACTAGAACGCCGCGAGTGCCCGGGAAACATTCTGGGACTGGTAAAATCATACCTTTCCCAGCGTCGCGCGGTAGTCACCTTACCCAGTGGATCCATCGAAAGGGACGACCTCCGCGGCTGCCCGCAGGGATCCTGCACCGGACCGACTTTCTGGAAACTGCTATACGAAAGCATTTTCCGCGAACGGCTACCAGAAGGCTGCAAGATTTACGCCTACGCGGATGACACCCTGTTGACACGACGGTATAAGACACTCAAATCCACTGCAAATACTGCTCTCGCTACTCTAACTCAATGGGCAACGGACAGCAAACTTACCTTCAGCGCACAGAAAACCGATGCTGTCTTCTTCGGGAAAACTCCAAACCAGCAGCGACCCACGTTTATTCTTAACGGAGACAGAGTATACTGCAAGGACCACATCACTTACCTGGGAGTGCTCATAGACAACCGTCTCAACTGGCATGCCCACATCTACGCCAGCGCAAAGGGGAAAGAAATAGCACACAAAATAGGCGCGGCCGCA
This sequence comes from Agriotes lineatus, assembly GCA_940337035.1. NCBI lineage: Eukaryota > Metazoa > Arthropoda > Insecta > Coleoptera > Elateridae > Agriotes > Agriotes lineatus. The sequence continues at coordinate 15,125 of CALNHX010005260.1, forward strand.
CGCCTCACCTGGGGCTTCCGGGGACCATCGCTACGACTGGTATACGAAGGGGCAATACAGCCGGCAATGACATACGCCGCCTCCATCTGGGTCCGGGGATGCGACGTCCGACACAGCCGCAAGCTACTCAGCGCACAGAGGCCGCGCTGATGCTTGCCCAGCTTCCACCGCTCGATCGTGTAGTACGAGAATTGGCAGACCTAAAGGGAGCACTAACAGGCGCCGACCAAGCGGGGTTGGCCTCCCTTCAGATACCCGGGCGACACATAGAGCGCAGACTACCAACAAACCAGGAAATGCATCCCGCTGACCCTTCGGGTGACACCGGAGCGGCCTTGGTTCTCTTCATCGACGGCGTCGAGATTTTGAGTCGCAAGTTGAAACTAACGGAACAAAGCACCGTCTTTCAAAGCGAAATGCTAGCCATCCGCCACGCCCTTACACTGGCCCAGGATTACCAGCACGCCTTCGATGAGTTCTCCATTGTGTCGGATAGCCGTTCCGCTCTCCAGACTCTCCAGAACATGCGCGCTCCACTCTTCCAGGTTAACGCTGGCACCAACATCCGACTGCACTGGGTCCGATCACACCAGGGCAACCCAGGCAACGAGAGGGCCGATCAATTAGCTAAGGAGGCGGCCGCCTAACAGCGCGCGCCAGATTACGAAGTGATAGAAGCAGCGTGGATTAAGACACAACTACGCCGTCGGACAGCAGAAGCATGGAATCAAAGATGGGCTACAGCTGGTACCGGTCGCCTCACAGCGCGGTTTTTTCCAATCTTGGCCGTCCGCTCCGCATTACCATTCAGTCCAGATGCAAACATGACACAACTCCTGACAGGCCATGGGAAATTCGCCGCATACTTGCACCGAATCCGGAAGCGTCCGGACTCGGTCTGCGTATGCACAGCGCCAGCTGACACGGCGGAACACGTCCTTCTCCACTGCCCGATTCTCGCAGACCTCCGCTCCCGCTTCGATACGAAATTAGCAGCAGCTGGACTTCAATGGCCACAGACAATGGATCACGTCACAGCTCTTGCACCGAAACCAGAATGGTGGTCAGTGTTAAGGGATTTTGCTGCTGCAGCAATCAAGGAACGGGCGGATCTTGAGCCAGGCGGTGAGGTGCCGGAGTGACAAATGAGTGTGACAATTTGGAAATGTGAGAGTGCATTATGTGTGCCCCCCCTGCTAAGGGCGCGCGCCGGCCACCCCCATCGTGAGTGAATTCCTTTCTGCAGGCCACAATATGTCAGATTGCAAGCAAAGACTACTCATAACTTAAATAAGTAAAATAGATTAAGAGTATACTAGGGTAAAATTATTATAATAATTAGGATATAATAGTAGGAAGTAACATATAAGTTAAGCAGAATATGTTACATGACTCTAAATAAGTACGATGTAAGAGCACAAAAACCACGGCGTAGTACCTTTTGGTGGAGCACCGGGGTTCCCTGTAACTGGGTAAATTAATAAATAGACGGCCTCCCTAGAAAATAATATTGTAAATTGAAATTTGTTGAAGAGTTTCACGACTCACAAAACTAAGGAAAATATTAGGCTATTGTTTCCCGTTTAAATATAACATCGCTAACCTAGCGAATTGAGAATTTTCGGACCATTCTCACATGAGGAAATTCAAAATAGGTTGCATTTCCCTAACGAAATCAATACCTTATCACATGAAAAAATTATTTCAAAAAACAGCTATATTTTAAGTTTTAATCCATGGATCCTGGATTCAGCTAGGATGTTACGCTTCGGAGGTAGAATAAAAAATTAAAATATCCCGTACGCTCGAAAGCATCGAATACTACTTCCGAACAATGACAATTTAAACAATTTGATAATTCATGACGTGTATTTGTCTGATTACCATTTCGGGCCTCAAGCCCTATTAAATACAATACGCAACGAATTTTGGCCAATTTCAAGTAAAAGCGCTATCAAACGAGAGAAAAAGTGTCACTTGTGCAAGATTCAATAGTTAGGTTGCTCAACCACTAATGGCTGATTGGCCAGCAACCAGATTAGCTCCTGCACGACCCTTTTCAATTTGAGCAGTGGATTTTGCAGGGCCGTTTTTGATTCATGAAGGGCGCACGCGGGGTCGCAAAATTGTCAAGGCGTACCTATGTATCTTTGTTTGTTTCGCAACTAAAGCGGTCCACCTTCAAGTCGTTAGCGATTTGTCAACTGAAGCCTTTTTAACAGCGCTGCGGCGTTTTATCTCTCAACTGCATATGTCAAATAATTTATTTTGATAATGAAACTAAATTTGTGGGTGGTCGAAATGAATTAGCTGAGTTTGCCCGATTGTTTAAGTCAGAATTGCACACAGTTAAATTACATGATTTTTGACTTTGAACAGAATCGAATGGCGTTTTATTCCCCCTCGTAGCCCACAAAAAGATTTTGTAAATTATTTAGCGCGAACTCTCTCACGTTTGAGCAATTAAACACATTATTTGTCAAAATCGAAGCCATTTTGAATTCGAGGCCATTAACTCCCTTAAGCACCGATCGTAACGGCTTAAGTCCTTTAACTCCCGGTCATTTCCTAATTGGTGATACATTACTGGCTATTCCGGAACCTGGACTTGGCGATATTGCGACCAACCGCCTGCGTCGATTTCAATACATTAAAAAAATGTATCAGGAATTCTGGACGCGGTGGTCTACAGAATATTTACAATCTCTGAAACAGCGTAATGAATGGAGGCAGACATCAGAACAACTGGTTCCTGGATCGATGGTTCTAATCAAAGAACCAACACCTCCTCGGTAGTGGTGATTAGGTCGCGTTCACAATCATTCCATCGATGTCCGCCGAAGAGTGAGTACGCGTGTGTCTGCTGTGACCAATTTGCGGTGTCAAATTAGACGTGCAACGCAAGTAATACGTCAGTTTATTCCTGTAGCCTTGCTAACGTTAATAAATATTAACAATAGTTCATCTACCTACTTTATACTGAGTTTAACACGTGAAAATCGTTCTGAGATTAAGGAAATTATGAAGGACACTATAACCATGCTTTTAACTGACGATTACACAAATTGCGGACAAGGTAGTTAGTAAATTAAATAGTAAATTCAATGATTTCAAGAGAGATTGTGAGGATCGAGTAGAGAAAATTATTAGCAAGTGCCATAAAAATACAGATCAGCTGGAACAATACATCGGTCTTGACGTCTTTTTAGGCAATCGTAAATTCGCCTGGATTTACTCGTGTTCGCAGTTCATGAATTTTCACTGTACAGTGAATTTATTATAACGCGCAATGTGACATTTTCGTTTCCATAAGGACTTGATTGTTACTATTGGTTTCTAAGGGTACGCCACGCCATGTGTAAATGCGTTTATTTTAAAATGCAATATATGAACCGTAATTTTATTGAAAAAGAAGTATCAGAAAGAGCAACAGGACATGTAATAACCCACATACTTCCTGCAAACTGAAGTCTTTATACTATTTGATCAACAGAATTCCTTCCTCCGTACAATATATTGTTTTTACATACTCAGTAACGTTTCCATATTGCATTTTAAAATAAACGCATTTACACATATTGCGCGTTATAATAAACTCCCTGCATATAAAAGCAATGAGATAACATGAACAAGAAAATAACACATATTGCTTGAGCAAGAAAGAGATAAACATAGCAAATTTATGAGTAGGCTTGACGCCCACGTTAATTATGGCATATCTCAACTAATTGTGCCTACTAAAATAATTTTGTTGTATGGTCATCTCTTTCTTACTCAAGCATTCTATTTTGTTGTTCATGTTATCCTATTGCTGTTATACAGTGCATTCCAATTAAAACGAGCGACCCGGTATAAGTCCGTTATTCTTATATTTATAGAAAAATCCTAAAATACATTAATTTTTCTTTCTAGGGGGACAAATTTTGTGTCAAAATTTACTCGGTCAGAGTTAGCCCCGCCCCTCACCAACACAAAGCTAAAAAAGTTCAAACAGGAAAGGGGTCGAGTGATACCTCATCTTAAAGGGTATCAAATTCTTTCTTTAATGCTTTTTAGTTTTTCAAAATCGGTTCAGTAGTTTCCGAGAAAATTCACTCTAAAAATGGTAACCCGACAAAGAAGTAATGTTATGAGCTCACACCTTTTATAACCTTCTCACTTGTGAGTACACCTTTTTGCAAGAGAAAAAACTCAAATAAAACCGGTAACAACTAGAACTCCCATAATCTTAGAAAGAAGCACGATCTTGGTTCCGTAAGAGCGATATTACTATTTTTGATAAACTATAAGACTGCTCTTGCATAGTGGGTAATTGGTCGAATTCACCTAGTAATTCTAAGTTTAAACTGTAATAAATGTGTCATAGCCATTGTGCTATCGACAACTTGCTAGTTTTGCATTTGGCCATTTGGTTAGTCATTTTGTGATTCGATTATGCATATTAATATATATATTTATTTGAGCTACGTTAATATTTCGTATACGCCTTAACTATTATGTAAATTATGTACCGTTATTTTGGTGAGATTTCTTCTGACGCTTACTAAACGAGACTTCATCTTCCGGCTCCAACTCGAAAGCTGCCAAAAACAAGGCGGGCGCCGGGACAGAACCTAGAAGAAAGAAAAAGAAAGTCAGTCACGCGGAAGCCGCAGTCTCCGCACAGCCATCTTCTGACGAGGAAATGGAAGTGGAACGTCCGAATATCCCTCGTAGCTACTCGGATGCACTACAGAGCACAACCTCCACCAGCAGCACCCAAGGTCCAGCTGCAAATCCACCGAGCCGCCCTACTAGAAAAGACGCATGCCACCGATATTTATCGACAAATTCACGTGACATGCGAGAAATCTGAAGGAAGTCCTGGGGAAGGAACTCGACATCCAAGCCGTAGGCATGGGAGCCCGCATCTATGCCGAGGACACCAGCCAATTCCGCCATATGCACGACTATCTGCGGAAACAAAAAATCGAATTCCACACGTACACTGTCGCTGCAGAGCGTGAAATAAAAGTGGTGCTAAAGGCCTAACGCACAGCATCACCATAGAAGAGATCGCCGAGAAGCTGAGGGACAGAGGCTACACAACCACATACATCACCAAGTTCCAGGCGAAGAACCGCAGGGCTAGTAACACGTTTATGGTAGCCTTAAAAAACCTGCCAATAACCAGGACCATCACCCTATCACCTAAATTGAGGTGTTCAAAACAAGAGCCGTTCCACAATGCTTCGTCTGCCAGAGGCTCGGGCACTCCAGTATCAACTGCGGGCCCAGATGTGTGAAATGCGCCAAGGCACACACAGCATCACAGTGCCAAAAGAAACAGGAGAAAACCCCCACCTGTGTAAACTGCTCCGAACCTCATCCCGCCAACTACAGCAGCTGCCCGGCCTACGAGGCAGAAGCAAACAAAAAGCGAGAAAAGCTACCTACTCGCAGCCGAGAACACAATTGCAGTTCAGGTCGAAGCACCACCTACAGTAGAAACAGCCACCCGAGCAGCCCAACAGGCCACACAGCAGGCTCCACAAGCTCCACAACAAGCCCCACCGCTGGCCTCACAACCAGTATCCAAGAAACAACCACCGAAAAAGAGGACAGCGAATGCTGCAGCTCCACCAACCACGGCACCTAAAGCCAGCACCAGCAGCAACGATGCCACACCATCGCCCATTTCAAACCAAACAGCAGCCGCACCAACGTCCAATGCAAGCCAAACAGCAACCTTCCCAACATCTTCCTCTACGGACTCAAACACGGGGCCAAAAGTACCACCGATTGACTTCCAAAAAGTCCTTCGTTGGTTCTACAAAATATGGGAGGAATATACCGCTGGCAAGCCTATCATAGCCACGGCTATAGCCGCCGTCAGCGACATTTTGAACTACGATGGCTAACACAAACAAAAAGCCGCTGAAAATCGCCTTCTCGAACGCCAACAGCATCCCAAATAAAAGACAACAACAACTAAAACTGCTGCTCCAGGAAGCCGACATCGATGTGATGCTTCTAGGCGGAACCCACCTCACAGGCAAGGGCAAATTCAAAATTCCAAACTATGAAACATACCGGACGGACAGACCTGCTGCAAAAGGACCACCACGAAGAGAAGGAACGGCAATTCTGGTTCACCGACGCCTAATACATCGAAGCATCGACGTGCCCGAAAACAGCCTCGAGCCGACTGGAATTAAAATCCAAGCACCGTGCGACGAGATAAAAAGCATCGCCGTGTATTGCAGCCCGCGAATTCCACTGCGAACAGAAGATGTCGACGACCTCCTCCCAGACCAGACGTCCATCATTATAGCCGGAGACCTGAATACAAAGCACACCACCTGGGGCTCCCGAAAGAGCACCACCGCAGGAAGAAGGCTGTACCTCCACACAGCAGGAAGAAATGTGGCAGTAGCAGGGCCAGATGAACCCACCCACATACCCGTCGACCACAACCACCAGCCAGATGTCCTGGACATGGCCATAATGTAGAACATCCCATACACGTATCAACTTGAAGTCATCCAGGACCTCAGCTCCGACCACCTGTCTGTACTAATGACCCTCGCCGCAGATACACCAAGATAAGGCTCCAGGCAGAGCGCAAAGTAACCGACTGGGAAGGTTTCCACGAACACCTCCGCAAAACAATACAAAACGGGAACCCAAACATCAATCGACCACAGGACATCGACCGCCGTGTGGAGGAACGTACCACAAACATCGACGAGGCACTGCAGCTCAACACCAAAATCACCCGCCATGTGGAATCAATAAACCACATCCGATTCGTCTTGCCCGCAGAAGTGCAGGATGTAATACTGGTATTACAACCAAAACCGCCGAAAATCCCCCGAAGCCGACGGGATATCCTACTGGGCGTTACAAAACACAACAAAAACAACCCTCGCCTACCTAACGCGAATATTCAACGGTATAATTACAAACCGCTATTACCCGCAACTATGGAAGAGGGCAATAATAATTATGCTGCCAAAACCTGAGAAAAAACGCCGAGCTTCAAACAACCACCGGCCGATCGCTCTGCTGCTCAAGATGTCGAAAATCCTGGAAAGAGTCCTCCTGGCAAAGCTCAGTAAGTACCTTACAATCCGGCCTGAACAGATTTCTAGTTCAGGCAACACCACTCCACGGAACTGCAGCTGGTAAGGGTCGTGGACGCCGTCGCCGAGGCTTACAACCGGGGAAGGACGACGGTAGCAGCTTTTATGGACCTGGAAAAGGCCTTCGACAGAGTATTGACTGAAGAACTCCTATACATCCTAGCCACAGAACACGCGATTCCGCTGGCCTTCATCCAACTCCTGCACTCTTACCGGACTGACAGGAGCTTTCAGGTTACAGTGGAGGACCAGAATTCATCCCGGAAGGAGATCAGAGCCGGCGTTTCACAAGGAGGATGCCTGTCACCAATACTGTTCAACGCCTGCGTGAACAATATCCCGGCAAGAGCAGAGGCAAACATCGCGCTGTACGCCGATGGTTTTCGCCAACTGCAGAACACCAGCCTCCGCCACAAATAAGGTGCAGCGACAGGTAGATGCCGCAGTCGAGTGGTATCACCGGTGGAGACTAAAAGTAAACGCCAACAAGACGCCATCGTCTTCTCCACGAAGTGCACGGATAATCTCAGGCCTATCTCTGTTGGAGGCAACAGAATTCCTTGGAGCAGCTCGGTGAAGTACCTTGGCGTCACACTGGACCGCAAACTTACCTTCAACCAACATGTCCAGACAACTGCCCAAAAGGCAAGAGCAGCCCGTGCGCGGCTGTACCCCATCTTCTGTCGAAACGGCGAGCGAAACTACGACACCAAGACGGTAGTCTTCAAAATGTACGTGAGACCTATACTCACGTATCCACCCAGAAGAAGATAGAGGCAGTCCAGAACATCTGCCTCAAGACAATTACCAGCGCTCCATGGTTCGTCCCCTAACGAGGAGATGCGATTCGCCAATTCTGCGTGGAACTGGCAACAAATACGTTCCAAAAAATCTACACGGCCGACCAGCTGTTCCTAAGGACCATCACTCCCGTAGAAGGGACGCAACAACTGAAAAAGAAGAGACCCAGGAGACTCCTGGAGGAAGAATAAAACAAAAACACCACGCAACTACAACACCTTCAAGCAGCCAAAATACTGCTCCAGGAGAGGACCTTGAGAGGGTCCAGTCCATCCACGAAGACCGCCGCGAAGAAAACTAACAAGCGGCGAGCGGAAAGAGCCGAGAACCAGACTGCAAAAACGTCATCAATTGCAACAAATAACAGGTACGAGCCGCTGTCCGACGAGGACAAAGAAATAATGGAAACGGAAGAAAGAGAAGACGAACGCGAGGAGGTCCTGAATCAGAACCAAAAGAAAAGCAGACCACCGCCGATTGTCATTCACGGCAAAGCATATCGACATTCACAAATGATAGAGCGGCTCCAGCAAACAGCACCAAAGGGTTTCCATATCAAATACACGAAGGACGCCACCAACGTATTTATCACAGAAACAAGCCAATGGAATTCCTACACCAACGTACTAAACAACATAGAATTTCACACCTACACCCCGAAAAATAGTAAAACTTACGCTTTAGAGCTTATAGAGGACCCCCGACATCAGGGGATGCAAGTGCAGAAGTGCACCAGAATGATTGCGAAACGCCCCCTATACATAGTTATCACAGGCAATGAAGTAACCCTCAAGCTACTAAATGCAAAATACATGTTCGTAGCACACACGAAGATCTAATGGGAGCGGCTGATGAACACTAAGGTTTTAATTCAATGCCATCGATGTCAGCGCTGGGGGCATGGAACCTCAAACTGCTTCGCCGCCCCAGGATGCGTGAAGTGTGCCGGCAACCATTGGTCCCGGGATTGCACTTTGACGAAGGAACAACCGCCAACTTGCGTAAATTATGGCAAAGATCGCATAGCCAACAATATATTTTGTCACAGTGACAGATGTTTCAATTGTAAAACAGTTAATTGATACTGCAATTGTTGTCAATAATGGGCAGAGGAAAGGCAATTGATGAAAAAATCGATTATCATTAATTTACACAAATCTGGAAAATCAAACGGCAAAATTGCAATATTGCTCGGCTTATCAAGATAAAATGTTCAAAATATAGAATTGTACAATTCTTGTATCCATTAAGTTTTACCACATGCCAATTATCTTCTGTAGTTAATTTTTTCCTTCTCTTACGTACTTCTTAATATTTCACTTTTTCATATACCACGTAGATTTAGCTATTAACCGTCTTAAATAAGCCAAGACATTTTCACAGTAAATGAGGGTTAAATTCAATAATTTTAATTAGACCAAAACGATTTTCTTACATATTTTACCAGTTGTTATTTCTAATAACTGGAAACAAACTTCCTAACTACTACATTTTCATTATTTATGCCCTCTAGTCTATATACTTATTTTGATTTAAACCTACGAAAATATTATATCCTTTAAAATTTTACATTTGTCATTGCTTCTTCAATCGTATTTTAAATATTCTCTTTATTTTCAAACCACCTGTAACCTTTCAATAGCTATCATTCAATTACTAATTTGCTTTAATTCAGATTTATTCAGGAAACTTTTCAAACATCATCGACTATTATAATGGTTTGATATGGATTGTAATAACGTCCCATTTTCGTTTACAAATTCATAACATAATATAGTGGAAAGCTTTTTAATAGGTTGAATGTTTTTTCTGGCTTCGAGAAAACTAGCCTGACTGGGTCAGAACTGCCTTCAATTTCTCAAAATGCGTCATGCTTTGCCTGAAAAGATCACTATCTGTTTTCAGACAGTACACAATATGTTAATTACAAATCAATTAGAATTTAAAAATATCTATTAATTTTAAATGTGACGGCAGTACAGATGCACTTACGGCCATGCTGCTTTTGCGCTAAATTAACACAAATAAGTTGTGGATGCGGGGTGAATTGGTTTTGTTTGTGTTTATTGCAATAAAATGGGCTATCAATACTGTGCAGTGTTCAGTTGGAACAATAATAGTAGAGTAAAACCAGAGTTGAAGTTTTTCCGCGTGCCTAAAGATCCCAGGAGGTACGTAAATTCGTCGGTTAGGTATGGTTAGGTATTGCAAGCAATTTACTATTTAGTGTAGTACGTAAAATTTCAAATCAGTATAAGTTCGTTATCTTGTTCATAATGCTATATTGCAACCATGTAAAATTTACAACCTTAAAATTCTTGTTCCTATTCTTCAACAGAAGGCAACGATGGTTAGAATCGATTGGAAGAACTGAGTTGACAAATGAACCTGACAAAACTCTTCATAATAGGCGCGTTTGCAGTGATCATTTTGACGACAATATGTTAAGCGGAATGTGTCGGTCAAGATTACGAAACAATGCAGAACCAACATTGTTTAAAGAAAGCCAAGGATTCAAAGGTACGTCAGGTAACCGAATTTAAAATTAAATGAACCTGCAGTTCTTTTACTATAAACAAGTACACCATTTTAATTAATTTATCTACGACTGCTTGGATAAAAAATTATTTTGTGTTTTCAACTTCTTTCTTTTTTAAAGCCTATTTAATAATATTCAATACTCAAGTATTTGTGTAGTGAGACAAACATCAAAATTAAGGTTTTTTTTACATAACGTGTCCTATTGTAGGAATCCATGTAGCCTCCACTTCTTGTGTAGATGAGACACCTGATGGCTCATCTATTTCATCAGGACGAAGTGAAATAAACCTAACTAATAAATTGCCGAAATTAGGTAAGGCAACCTATGAGTGTCATGAATGGATTATAAAGGGCACGAGACATGCCTCGTGCATAAACGACTTTTAGCACGCGTTGCATACAATATTTTATCTACGACCTTAATTTTACCGTTCTTAATGCATAAATATCGATTTAACAAAAGTTTGCATCTGCGACACTTAATTTATGTCATAATAAACAGTAGGCCACGCCGCGCGGGCGATTGTTTGCCACGCCAGTGCTGTCAAGTTGAGTTTGATAATTATTGATACTCCACATCTGACTGTATTCATTACATAATGCTTTAATTATTTCAAAAACACTTTACCTGGAACGCAAGAAGCAACTAGAATAACTTTACAACTTCACTTCCAGTTCGAAATTGTAGTTTTCTAACCTCACTTCACTTTTAGCCCATGTGCTAAAAGTAAACAGCTGATTTCTTTAACCACGGTAAACTATAAAAAGTCACTTTTAGTGAAACAAGCTAGCGCTAAAAGGCCTACTTTTAGTGGTGGTCGTAGATAAAAGAATTTTATAACATTTTGCAAGAGAACATTCAGTACAGGCATGGCAAACTTTTTCATCATGCAATTATAGCGTGCATCAAAGAAACCGAATGGATACAGATACATAGAATTATTTAAGCAATTTGCCTTAACTGTTTATTTCTTAGGACCTTCAGTCCGTAAGTTTTTAAAAGAAACATTTAAGCTGCCCAGCAAGAGCACTTTTTATAGATTAACCACGAAGTGGAATATCTCTTCTGGCTTAAATGATTTCATTTTTGAAATTATTGCCAGAAAAGTATCTATGTTAAATGATAAAGCAAAGGGTTGTGTTTTATGTGCAGATGAGATGTCTATAAAAACACATTTGTTTTATTATAGATCAAATTATAATGTAATTGATTTTCATCAAAATAACAATAGAAAATCATATTCACCCGCAAACAGTGTGCTAGCCCTTATGGCTAGAGGCATACATCAGAGATGGAAACAACCAATTGCATTTTTCTGTGTAAGTAATAGTTGCGAAGTAGAGTATTTGCAAGATATTATCTTTTTTATTATACCTGCATCAGAATCGCCGTTTAAAGCACGCCTGAGCGTGCGAATACAGGCGATTAAAGCTCGCCGAGCTTTAAAGGTTGTCAAGGAAACGACTGAATGCAACAACGGACATGGACGCGGCAACAACGTAAATAATTCTCGTAACTATAGTAGCAATATTATTATGCCCTATCGATTTATCACGACAAAAATTATTTCTAAGTTTTTAGTGCGTAATTTATTTCCAGTATTGGAGGTATAATAAAAAATAGCGTAAAGTATTCGTCGATAACTGGTCTTTAAAACACTTGCTCTGTTTCGAGCACTCCGGCTACGCCGTCGTGCTCGAAAACTCGCGCGTATTTTAAAGACCTTGTTATCCACTCATACTTTAATATACTATTTTATTATACCTGCATCAGAATCGCCGTTTAAAGCACTCCTGAGCGTGCGAATACAGGCGATTAAAGCTCGCCGAGCTTTAAAGGTTGTCAAGGAAATGACTGAATGCAACAACGGACATGGACGCGACAAAAACGTAAATAATTCTCGTAACTATAGTAGCAATATTATTATGCCCTCTCGATTTATCACGACAGTTTTTAGTGCGTAATTTATTTTCAGTATTGGAGGTATAATAAAAAATAGCGTAAAGTATTCGTGGATAACTGGTCTTTAAAACACTTGCTCTATTTCGAGCACTCCGGCTACGCCGTCGTGCTCGAAAACTCGCGCGTGTTTTAAAGACCTTGTTATCCACTCATACTTTAATATACTATAGTGCGATTTTAAAATTACATCACATTGGATTGACTGTTCGTGCTTTAATAACTGATCAAGGTGGTAATTTTTTAAAGTTTTCAAAAGGTGCAGGAGTAACTGCAGATAAACCTTATTTTGCAGTAGAAAGTAATAGAATATAGCATTTGTTTGATACTCTACATCTTTTGAAATCCACTAGAAACAATTTGTTAAAATACACTTTTAAAATTGGAAATGATATTATTGATCATAAATATGTAGAAATGTTGTATAACAAGGATAAGGAAATGTCATTTAGAATGGTACCCAAATTATCACATGCTCATTTGGATCCAACACAATTTCAAAAAATGAATGTACAGTTAGCAGCCCAGTTACTTAGTGCGTCTGTAGCGACAGCGATAGAAACACTTACTTCGTTTGCCTATTTATCACAAGCAGCGATGGCTCCAGCAAAGTTTGTTGCAGATATTGATAAACAGTTTGATATATTAAATTCGAATCGATATGCAGCTAAGGATTTTAATAGACCTTTTGTGGGAAATAGTCAACAAAAAACTTTTCTTTAAGATATAAAAACTGCATTTCAAAACACAAAGATTTTGAATGGTGTTTGTAGGGATATAACAAAAAGTATGAAATTTTTAAACGGTTGGCAAACTACAATTACAGGTTTTTTAATGTTATGGTAGGATTTGCAACCGACAAAATTATTTTTTACAAGACGGCTCAATGTAGATTGTTTTGAAAATATGTTTGGAAGCGTGAGGCAAAAAGGAGGCAATAATTTGAATCCAACCCCAATTCAATTTCATTATGCGTTCAAAAAAATGTTTTGTCTAAACTTTTTCCAACATGTTGAAGATATGGACGAACTTTTAAGTAACTTTAACATTGCAGATGCTACTGTGGTGGACAACTCTAATTTGAATTTGGCACGCACGACGCACCGGACGTTCGCCCTCACCCTGCCGGACAGCTTCCACTAAGGGTTTCCTGCCCTTCTCGGCATTCGGCGACCAACGGGCAGTCTGAACGGTTGTGCGCGTGTAGCTCTGACATACCCTTATGTACCTATTCATTGTTAAATATAATACTGTTGAAATAAATTCATTATAATGTTGATTACTTTTAATCGTACAAGACAACCACGATATTGGTGACCCACGACGATTTTTAATAAAATTGCGAAGTGTGATCGACCACGTGTTGAACGCAACCCAACCTAACCTACCACGTGTTACGTAACTCGACTTAGTTCGCGGGTTGAGTACATTTTTTATTAACAATCCAGCTTAACAATGGCAAATGAATCCGCGAGTGGACCTTCTACGGCCGACACGCAAGCGGAAATCGGAGAATTACGCCACGTCAAACTACCACCGTTCTGGCAGAAAAGTCCGTCGCTGTGGTTCGCGCAAGTGGACGCCCAATTCTTTCAATTTAATATACGCTCAGACAATACCAAGTACTACACCGTAGTCGCCGCCTTGGATTCCATTATGTTACAACAGGTCGCAGACATTATTGAAACTCCGTCCGACAAAGACAGGTATGAAGCCTTAAAAACCAGCTGATAACTAGGTTTACAGATTCCCAGGAGAAGCAGTTGCGAACGTTATTAACGGAGCTGGAATTGGGGGATAAACAACCGTCACAGCTTTTGCGGGAGATGAAGTCGCTCGCAACTTCGAAAATCGACCAGTCCGTCTTGCGAACCCTATGGCTCCAGCGAATGCCGTCCCAGGTACAAATAGTTCTTTCCGTTAGCAAGGACGAGAAGCTGGAAAAGCTAGCTGAAATGGCGGACAAAATCATGGAAATTGGGAGCTCGAGCGTCGCCGCGATCTGCAAGCAACCGTGCGCAGAAAAAGCTAACAAAGATATTCCGTCAGACGGCGTCGCGTCGTTACAGCAACAAATCGCCGAACTAACGGAAAAAGTCGAACGACTCGGACGAGACAAAAGACAGTGGCGCACGCGTTCGCGTTCTCGTTCCCGCGGCATTAGTGCGAACCGGGAGTGTTTTTATCATCGTCGATTTGGCAACAATGCGCGAAAATGTCGGCAACCATGTAGCTTTCGTGTGACGTCAACGCAGGCGGGAAACGAATCCGACCGTCGCTAGTTGAGGCGGTAAACGACGGTCCCTCAACCCAAAGCCGCCTGTTCGTAACAAATAAGGAAACTGGTACCCGTTTTCTCATTGACACCGGAGCCGACGTTTCTATAATTCCAGCGGACAGAAAGGACCGAAGAAAGAAACCATCGGCGTTTAAACTTTTTGCGGCAAATAGTTCCACAATCGACACTTTCGGCGAACGGTCGCTGTGCCTTAACCTAGGATTGCGCCGGCCATTTCGTTGGAAATTCCTTCAAGCCGACGTCGCACGATCCATTATTGGTGCAGATTTCCTGCGCTACCACGGTTTGCTTGTGGATGTAAAAAATCGGAGGTTAATCGACAACACCAGCAAGATATCCGCGGTAGCGGAAGTCGCCCTCTGTGATTCGCTTAATTTAACTACTGTCGCGAAAGACTGCATACCACGAACTTTTAAAACAATTTCCCGGTATTACGCGCAGTGCAATATCAGCCCCATCTAAAAAACATTCTGTAGTGCACCACATCGAAACAAAAGGTCCCCCAATGCCTGAACGCGTTCGCCGTCTGCCACCCGAAAAATTGAGAGCAGCAAAAGAAGAATTCCAGTATATGATTGAGCAAGGAATCTGTAGGCCCTCCAACAGTCCGTGGACCAGCCCACTTCACCTCCTGATGAAGAAGTCCGGCGAGTGGAGGCCATGTGGAGACTACCGTCGACTGAATGCAATTACAGTTCCTGTACCCCATCGCACATATTCTGGATTTTTCTTACAAGCTAAATGGTAAGAAAATCTTTTCCAAACTGGACTTAGTACGTGCGTACCACCAAATTCCGGTCGCTGAAGAGGACATCCAAAACACCGCCGTAATCACTCCATTTGGCCTCTTTGAATTCCCGTACATGACGTTTGGCCTTCGTAATGCTGCCCAAACATTTCAACGTTTCATGGACGCTGCTCTACGAGGATTAAACCTTTGTTACTGCTATATCGACGATATACTCGTAGCATCATCCAATGAGCAGGAGCACCTGGAGCACTTACGACTAGTTTTCCAGCGGCTAGACGAATATGGCATCGCAGTGAACCCCTCCAAATGCATACTAGGTGCTACGCAGGTTGAATACCTAGGGTATCTTATCTCCGAAGCAGGATCGACCCCGTTACCAACCAAAGTGGAAGCCATCGCCAATTTCAAAAAACCAGCAACAGTAGTGGAGCTTCGTCGTTTTTTGGGAATAATAAATTTTTACCGAAGATTTATTAAAATGCAGCCCAAACACAAGCTATCCTAAACACTTGTTGCCAAAACAGCAAACGCAACGACAAGAGGCCAATTGTGTGGACGCAGGAAGCAGAAAAAGCGTTTGACGCATGCAAGCATGACCTTGTGAATGCCACATTACTCGCACACCCATCAGAAGAAGGTCCCCTTTCGATCACAGTGGACGCCTCCAATGATGCCGTTGGTGCTGTTTTGGACCAACTCCAGCAAGGCATGTGGAAAGCATTGGCATTCTTCTCGAAGAAATTAAATAACGCCCAGCGTAATTATAGTGCGTATGATCGCGAATTATTGGCTATTTATTCCGCTGTTAAACATTTCCGATACATGATCGAAGGGCGAAATGCAATTATTCAAACGGACCACAAACCACTTACGTTTGCGTTTCGGCAAAAATCAGATGCAGCATCGCCACAACAACGGCAACTATATTACATTAGCCAATTTACAACGGAAATCATACATATCGCTGGCAGGGATAATACAGTCGCAGACGCCCTATCTCGTTTGGACGCAATAAACCTTCCGATTACAGTGGATGCAGAAGAGTTAGCTCGGGAGCAATCACAGGATCAGGAATTGCAAGAGCTACTTCAGAGTACATCATCCCTCCATCTGCAGCAATTGATTCCCACAGATGGTAACCTGCCATTGTACTGTGACACATCCACAGGAAGAATCCGCCCTTACGTTCCGAAAGCACTGCGGCAGCACATTTTCAACGCCAATCATGGAATAGCACATGCTGGAAAACGAGCAACTCTTCAGCTAATTAGCACCAAATATGTATGGCCGGCAATGCGAAAAGATATCACCAGCTGGGTTCGTACATGCATTCCATGCCAACGCAGTAAAATTCAACGGCACACTAAAAGCCCACTAGGCGAGTTCACTCTACCAAGCAGTAGGTTCGAACATGTCCACTTGGATTTGGTAGGACCTTTACCACCTTCCAGAGGCTTTAGGTACTGCCTTACAATGGTAGATCGTTTCACCAGGTGGCCTGAGGCAGTCCCAATAACCGACATCACCAGCGCGTCCGTCGCCACCGCCTTCTATAGCTGTTGGATCTCTCGGTTTGGTGCCCCCAGAACGATCACAACTGACCAAGGCAGGCAATTCGAGTCGGGGCTTATTAAGGAGCTGACAAATCTACTAGGAATCAAGCGCACACGTACAACCGCGTACAATCCGAAGTGTAACGGCTTATTGAAGCGTTGGCATAGAACGCTCAAAGCTGCCCTAATGTGTCAGCAAACAGAAAGATGGGCCGACACGCTGTACACTGTTCTGTTGGGATTACGGACCAGTTTCAAAGAGGACCTAAGATGCTCGCCTGCAGAACTCGTCTACGGCGAGTCCTTACGCCTACCGGGAGAATTCTTCTTCAACAGTAACGACGTGTCCGAAGACCCAGGAAGTTTTGCAGAAAACCTAAGACAGCAAATGCGTCAACTACGTCCCATACCAACAGCACATCACAACAGCCAAGCTGTCTTCGTGCACCCAGACCTGGCAACGTGCACCCATGTTTTCCTGCGGGACGATACCGTCCGCCGCCCTCTGCAACAACCATACACTGGACCCCACAAAATTTACGGCAGACCCAGTGGTAAGCTTTTTGCCATAATATTAAATGGAAAAGTCGTTACTGTTTCAGCTGACCGTTTAAAGCCCGCCTTTTTGGCCCAACCAGGTCCACAGCAAACAATTGCAAAGCCTACAGCAAGTGCCAACACACCAGGAGCTTTGTCATCCACCCACACCCGATCAGGACGTGCGGTGAAGCCTGCGGTTCGATTTAGTTTCGACTAAACGCTGTCACTGGGAAGGGGGTGATGTGGTGGACAACTCTAATTTGAATTTGGCACGCACGACGCACCGGACGTTCGCCCTCACCCTGCCGGACAGCTTCCACTAAGGGTTTCCTGCCCTTCTCGGCATTCGGCGACCAACGGGCAGTCTGAACGGTTGTGCGCGTGTAGCTCTGACATACCCTTATGTACCTATTCATTGTTAAATATAATACTGTTGAAATAAATTCGTTATACTATACCACACAGTTACCTGAAAAAATGCCATAGCCTGGGTATCCGGATACTTAATAAAGAAATGCCCAAAAAACATACTTGTGATTTATGTGAATTTTTTTCTCAAGAAAATAGAGCATTATTACAAAATGAAAAAATGCTGTGTTATTTGAGAGCCTACGAAAATAATCAAAAGAGCACATTTGGTAACTTGAAAATGCCGTCAGATTCTTTTTACTTCTATGTTTTCGATTTAGATTGTCGACTGTCGATTGAAGATAATGTTGGCCATAAAATAAAACTGGAGCTAGAAAAGATGTTTTTTACAAAACCTGGTGAAGCATTTAATATCGATTATCTTTTATCCCTTTTTGTTCGAATGAAAATATTCGCTAACTCTAAAATATGTTAATAGAGATTTTAAGGAGCAAAAAAACTCATAAACAGGGCAAAGCTCACAAAAAAGTCATCAACTTAACCCATTTGTAAAAATTTACTGTATTATAATTAACGATAGATTTAATGATATGTATTTTCAAGGGCAATACCACAAAAGGTGTAAATTTTTTGAGATTTTTTTTTGTTCACATGCAAATTATTGCGTTTAAATTGATCGAAACCAAAACTGCGTTAAAAATTCCGCGAGACCGCAGGTCGAGTGGAATTTGAGCAGTTTTTGTTGAGAGAAATTTGCAATAATTTGCATGTTGACGAAAAAAATTCTCTTAAAAAATTTTGCCTTGAGTGGTATTTGGAAAGACTATTCAACAATATGGGTAGATGACTTTTACCGTGTTCGACAGCACACATTTTTAACGTTTTCCACTACTAATTCAATACTGGAGCTTCCAACACGATTATTATGAGTTCTTAGAACGACGCTGATTTGCAAACTTTGACTTTGACGTTTTGGGGAAATGTCAGTCAAAGACTACTCACTAAATTGAAATCATTAAAACCAATGGGCTCGCGTGAAAACACTGTGACATAGGTGTTTTCAATGACAGTCAATTTTGATTGGCCGTTTCTGACAAATTGAACAATTTTCATGGGCTCGTTCATTATAGTGTTGAATAATCAAGGGTAATACCACAAGCAGTGGATATATTTTTGACAAATATTTTGTCGTTTCCATGTAAATTATTGCGTTTAAATTTCACGATACAAAATCACATCAAAAATGTCACGAGCCGAAGGCGAGTGACATTTAAATGTGATTTTGTTGAGTGAAATTTGCAATAATTTCTATGGAAATGGCAAAATATTTAAAAAAAATATATCCACTCCGAGTGGTATTTGGGACGACTATTTAACAATATTAATACATAACGATTACCTTTATTGAAAAATAATCCAACAATTAATATAATTATTCATTCTCAATTAAATTCAGCGGAATACTTCCAAAACACAGCATTTTAAAATTTTTAAAACAAGCCACACAGTTTGTTGGGGTTAGGGTTACGTAACCTAGCGATATCACTAAGGACAGAACATCGTTGCTAAGCGATACTTCGCAACAAGGCTATTTATTTTTTGAGTATGTACATTGTTTTGTGAATATTTTGCATGGTGCCCAATATTCAGTGATATACTGCTGTTATTGGTTGAAAAAAGCAAATGTCTGCAATGTGATTGGCTTATATGTTATAGTGTTGAATAGTCAAGTAAATACTGGCGTACGCGATCAAAATTTAGTAAAGATTGTCGTCACTAACATCAACTGTCCTTTGACTTTTCAATGTTTAGAGTGATTGTAATAAATATGTGCTCTTTATTGCTTTACATCAAAAATATTTGCAGTAGTTTTTTTTAAATAACTGCGTTGCTTGTGTATAATAGTTAATAGTGCATCAGTAATTGAATAATTATTCTTCTCTCACTGTACTGTAATTTATATTTATTTTTGTGTGACCCCCTATGGATAATAAAACCTCACTTGCACGCATCTAATTATTATCTTAAGTTTAAAAAGTCGGATATTCAAATTCTATAAAATGGATTGTTGATTGTTGATCGAACTTCTCCATTTAAAATGGATGCAACTTGTAGCATCTTGTGTAATCCGGGTTTGCGCACAATGGTTTTTCAAATTTTGATACTATTATTTCATCTGCATCTCCCTGTACTTCGCCTAAAGTTTTTCCTCCCACTTCAACAAGAGACACGCCCTATGTTTCCAATCTTGTTAATAATACTACTGGAATGTTTCCAAAATTTACGGTAATATAGGCCAAATGTGAACTAATTGTTGTACAGGACAATGCTTCCTTTGCTTCTTGAATCGCAAAGGCATCGTTGTCATTCAGGTTTTGATTCACGTCATTTATTTTGTTGAGATTTTCTGAGTAGTTTGCTGATCCACTGTGCCTTTGGCCTTTTGAATAATTTCGGATAACTGAACAATTTAACTACTATAGTGCACCAATCGCAAATGACTAAACGAAAAATGTAAGTAACACCAAACAAGATAGGCAAAAAGTTCAAAATCCTAACTCTACTAATTATAATGTGAGTAAAATAGTAGATTATGCAATGAGGGAGAGAAATGCGTTATTTTGCTGAGGTACAATTTCTGACTCGAGGGCGAAGCCCGAGAGTCAGAAATTGCACTGAAGCAAAATAGCATTCTCTCCGAGTTGCATATACTATTTTTTTCACGTTGCAGGAAGATTTAAAATGAAAACCCGTTTTTCTAAACGTCATTTATTGACATTTTAGTTACAATTATTTTAAAATTAGTAGCCTTTGCTAAATTTTAAAGTTGGTGGCACTGTAAGTCATTATGACAAGAGCTCACAATTATGTCAAATTCGAGGTTACTAGATGAGGTTTTGCGTCAGTTTATGTCAAAATTGACGCGAAACCTAACCTGTTAACCCCGAATTTACCATAGATTACCATAGATACGGTAACATTTTTTACTTTAGTCCCTAGGGGCTAAAGTAATTACTTCTGTCCCTAGAGATAAAATGAGCTACTTTAGTCCCTGAAATAAGTGACTAAAGTGCCAACTTTAGTCCCGCAAGTGCAAAAAGAATTTTTGTATTAAAATATAATTATTAGATTTTTTTTTGTTTTTATTATATTTTTTAGAGTTTGTTTTTTGTTTAAATTACATTTGAGTAACTACTAGGACAGCAATCGCCAAACCGTCGAAAAAATTGTGAACAAGGTAAGAGATCAGTCGTTACAGAGAAGATTATTCAAAGTACTGACCGATAAACTCGACTGTCAGATAAATACCGTCAACTGGGGTTTTATGGGACAGCGGGGGTAATATGGGACGCACGCTCATTTTTTTAAATTAGCACCGTAGCTGAGCAGCAGGTGAGCCAACTGTATAAAAACAATTCTTAAATGCTTAGTAATACCGCCACTCATTGTTTTCATTCACTTTTGTTCTGGTAAAGTAAGTAGAAATTCTTTTAAAAAATAGTAAACTTGCATATAATTTTATGTAAAAAAATTACATCAAATTGTCTCAGATGCACAGCTTTCGTTAAGTCATCTGTAGTTTTGTTATTGTTGAAATTAAGTAGTACATAACCTCAACTAACAACTTCACTCACAAAATTTAAAAAAAATAATAGCGCAAAAATTTTATTTTGGAAAAAGATAAAAAATGTTGATGTTCTAGATTATTTGGCTTAATTTGGGACAGTATGCCCAGAAGATTTAAAAGAAAATTAGGAGCCCCTTTAAGGCAAGACTATCAGCCGCAGTTCCTGGAAAATGCCCTTGAAGCTGTAGTTGATGGGGGGATGTCGTTCAGACAAGCCGCAGAACGATTTAATGTACCAAAAAGTACGGTACATCGCAAGTATCACGGAAGGAATGGGTTCAACCTCGGCCGTCCTCCAGTATTCAACCCACAGGATGAACAACGCATTGTAAATGCAATTACAATAGCTGCGAACGCTGGATTCCCTTTCACACCGTTACAGCTGCGACGTTTCCTACAAGATTTTTTAAATAGAAAAGGCATTGTAGTGCAATGTTTTAATAATAATGAACCAGGAGCCGATTGGTTAAGGCATTTTTTAAAACGAAACAATAATTTGTCCGTACGTTTAGCCGAAAACAGAAAAAGATGTCGAGCGGCATTATGTGAAGAATCAATAAATTCCTACTTTAATGAATTTTCTGTAACTGCAGAATCTGTTCCTCCAGCAAATATTGTTAACTATGATGAGACGAACCAGGTGGATGATCCCGGTAGAGCTCCAGTATTAGTTCCAAAGAAGTCAAAACATGCTAATAGGACTATGGACTCATCAAAACAATCAGTTTCGGTTATGTTTGCTGTTGCTGCAGATGGCACTTTACTCCCACCTTACGTTGTCTACAGGGCTACCAATTTATACCCAGAGTGGATAGAAAATGGTCCTCCAGGATGCCGGTATAATAGGTCGAAAAGCGGATGGTTCGATAAAGACATTTTTGAAGACTGGGTTACTGGGATAGCACTGCATTATTTTCGTAATAAAAATGGGCCAAAAATTTTAGTAGGTGATAACCTAGGCAGTCATCTTTCAGAATCGGTCATAAAGAGATGCGAGGATAATAACATTAGATTTACATGTTTATTGCCAAATAGTACCCACATTTGCCAGCCTCTGGACATTTCATTTTTTGGCCCATTTAAGAAAGTGTGGAGAAGTATCGTCACAGAATATAAAACAAAACACCGAGGATGTATTCCAAAAACGATATTTCCAACTTTATTAAAAAACACCATAAACCGATTTACTACTGCAAAGGAAAATATTGTGGCTGGTTTTCGGGAAAGTGAAATCTGTCCAATTAATAGAAATGAGGTTCTAAAACATTTTAATAAAAATCGTTTTATTGAAGATAACGATAATGCTCTTGTAGCCAGCTTTAATGCTGTTGTTGAAAATTTAAAAACCACTGATGAACCCAAACTAAAAAGAAAAAAAAGAATCAATGTTCCTGCAGGAAAATCCATTACAACACTTAGCTTTGCTACGAATGAAACACTTCAAGTGGAAACTGTACGTGAAACCCAGAATGCAGCAGATGGTTATGACAGTTACGACGAAGAAAATGATGTAATGGAAAGAAAAACTCAAGAACACAACGATATACAAGAACATTTGGAGGAGTCGGAAGATGATGGGGAAATTGCTAACGAAGAGGACAACATCTGCGTGGCAAAAACTCCAGTCCCAGCTGTAGAACATATTGAAGTAGGAACCTTTTTGGAAATAGAATTTGTATATGATGCTGGAAGAAAAAAAGAAAAGTTAAAAAGATTTGTAGCTGAAGTTGTAAAATGTCGTGAAGAGAATAAACTTGAAATTAAATGTATGCGACCATACAGAGAAACTTCTGATACATTCATATTCCCTGATATAGACGATATTTGTACTATAAATAAACAAAACATTAAAAAGATCCTTAACAAACCAAATGTATTTAGAGGACGTTTTACATTTGTTCTTTAAAACTACTCGCCAGGTGTTGAAATACCTAATTTTTATGTTTAATTATTACCTACAAATGGTTTTTTATATGCCTATTTAAGTTTTTAATATTTTTGAAGTGTTACAAATGTTTTTCAATGTATAATAAACGTTTTGTTATGATGTAGGTTAGAATTTTGCAAATTTATAATAAAGTTTATATCAAAATATGCTCTGCATTTCTTTTACTGTCTCCCACTCAAAAATGAGCATTCTAAAAAATTCAAAAAAATTATATATTAATTTTAGATGTCCCATAAAGGACATACAGTGGCCATATATGAGATAGGATCACTAATTCAATGGGAATTTAAGTTAAAATTTTAATGTCCCATATTGCACCACATTAAGTATTTTTTGGGACAGTTCGTTTTTTTTTAAAAAGGGGGCAAATGAAATATGCCAAAAAGAACTTTGGAAAAACATTTTCTTGATAAACAGGATCTCTAATCCATTTTCACCTTTGAAATAAATCATCAGTGAACAAAATGACGAAAGAATGAAAAAAAAATGTCCCATAAACCCCAGTTGACGGTAGTTCTTCATCTGCCGCTTATATTAGGCCGGTTGAGATGGTTCAGAAATAAAAATAGTGTAAGAACCTACCGATTTTAGGTTTTTAACCGATATTTTCAATGATACATTATGTTGGTTAATTATTAACAGGAGTCGTTTCACAAGTTCAATTTCAAATTATGGCGCTTTATCGGCAACGTAAATGTTGCGCGTGGAAGTTGCGCAACGTCCAATTTTGCGCCGCCGACATCAAAGATACCGACGTTGAGTGCAACTTCTGATTTGGTTTCTTCTGTGCTAGTACTATAGGAAATGGAAAAATGCCGCACGTGCAGTTCTGTGACCGTGAAGGCGTGAACCATACAGCGACCGCGAGAAGAGCAGTGACCCCGAAAAGTGTTGAAATCGCGGTCAGTGACTGCGCGCCAAATTTAAACAAAAACAATGCAGACACTCAGGACAATTATTATGACCTCATTAGGGAAGTTGAAAAAATGGAAAGTACGATAGATATAAGCCATATGTTAATGTTAGTCAAAGAACTAAATCACCAACTCACAAGCTGTAAAAGCGGAGTAGAACAATTTCATGCTTTTAGAAGCTTTTGCAATAAACTTGAAGCCACTCATGGATGTTTCAGTTTGCAGTTGGAACGCTAATATCATTGGAAATAAATTGAATGAACTGGGTGAATTTCTAACTAGAACAACCACCCATATTTTATTAATCAACGAAACAAAATTAGAAAATAACTTTAAGATGCGAATTAGAGGCTACACACTCTTAATAAAAGATAACAGCAGGTTCGCTGGAGGGGTGGCAATTCTAGTTAGAAATGACATACCGCATATGCAGGTGTACACGGGACAAGATGGAATTGAATGCCTAGGCATTAAATTACCAAACAACCTACACACAATTGCGGCCTGCAATAGGCATGAGAACAAAATCACGGCGCAAGCCCTAGATGAATTATTTAATATAGGCAATAAGGTCGTGATATTTGGTGATTTAAATACAAAGCACTTCTCCTGGAACTGCCACCCCTACTACAAACGACATAGGACCATAGGCGTAACTTGGGGGGGGGGGGACAAGGGAGGGCGATTTCAATGGCTGAAAGATTAATTTGTACCCAGGATCCTATAGAAACGCTTTTGCTGTTGCTAGATGGTCACGCATCCCCTTGCAGTAACATTGAAATGCTGGAATACTGTGTCGAACAAAACATTATTTTGTATTGCCTACCAAGTCATACGACGCAATTCTTACAGCCGCTCGATAGATGCTGGGAACAGCAGTTTTGAATATGAGTGCGACAGTTTGCACACGAGTGCGCGGTAGCGCAAGAGTTGAAGAATGTTGCACGAATAAAGCAAAACTGTTCCCGCACGTGTCTTGTATATTATTTTTTGCACGGATCCTCCACAATGCCGAAAAATGTAAATATAGAAATTATTCGTCTTTAATTTTGGGTTTGAAGAAGCTTTAAAAGAAACAGTCAACTGTTTGATATACGCAGAGTTTGACAATGTAATTGAAATAGACAAACATAGAAACGTAGTGGTGGATTTTAGTAATTAAAAAGTTTGTTTCAAATAATCGATAGTTAGTGTAGTACATGTACACCAACAGAATGGACGCATTCGTTGAAGTCAGGGGTTCCGTGCAGCTGAAAAGAAATTTATTCCGAAAGAAGTAGCAATTATATCTGGCGACGGAAGTAAACTTGAAACTCTTCTTATCGCACCACCAGTCACTACATGTCTCAGTCAAAAGAGAAGTATCGTATCTCGAAAAACATTTCCATGGACTTCCATGGAGCTCAGGATTTGTAAATTTTGAAGAGTCTCAGTTAGAAGTCAAACGTGTGTTAGAGTGTTTCGACACTGTTTACGTAAAAGGTGAAGAAAAGAAAAAAGAACTAACACCCTGTTATAAATTTGGAACAGTTTGGTTATCCGTCTTGGCGCGAGTTAAAGAAAAATAAAACAGCTGTACGGTGTATGAGACATACAATTGAATCTCCTGTGTGTGCGCTTGAAAATGTATTCATTTTGTCTGATTGGTATAATGAACACATTAGAGATACAGAAAGCTCTGCAAACGATACCGAGTCTCTCGAATGTGGATCGACATGTTTTTGCTTCTAATCAGCTACCAACCCTTATAACCAGACCTTGTGCAATTGTTATAAACACAGATCCATCTAACTAACCGGGGCAGCACTGGAACGCTATTTACATAGACCAACGGGGTCGTGGAGAATATTTTGATTCATTTGGACGACCACCTGAAGGACTACATTTGAAATTTATTCAGAAAACTTGTAAAGTTTGGAGTTACAATTCTAAAATGATCCAAAATGGAACTTCAAATTTTTGCGGACAGTATTATTTGGTATACTTGTATTTAAAAATAAATAATGTGTCAACCACAGATTTTTTAACCATCTTTGGTAGTAATTTACAAAATAATGATAGCTGTATAAAATTATTGTATAACTGTTATTTTACTAGCATGAATCTATTGACTTTGTTAGCTGATTTAATAGATGTATTTAGTACTAGTATATACTGGGGCTGTTGCTCATTTTTTCGTATGGTATAAAAACGAATATGACATCTTTGAAGATTTGCACACAGCTGTTTTAAAATATGGTGGTTATAGCAAACATTACCGCGGAAATCCCTATAACACACATTACATGAAACTATATCAATGGTTTTTTTACATGGTGGCCTGTCATGACAACAAAGACAAATATAGGGACAATTTTTGTGAGTATTTTTGTCATTGGTTCGTGTTTTACACATTTCACAAAAATATGATGAAGCTCCTGTTAGGCTAGTTATGACATTAAAATGATTATTCTCAAACAAAAGATTTAAAACTAACCTGTCGTGCGATCGCGGTCTCTCGTAATACACTGTTTTACCTCGTCTGTGATTATAAACTACAATAGTATAGCGCGTTAAATAATGTTGAAATTGACGTATATGCTCTAAGTTACCACCATTTGATAACTCAACCCTTGCCATATTACACAAAACTCTAGAAAAATCTGTCAAAAGTCCGTAATCAGTTTTTAAACGCCCTAAATCTTCATCATTTTTTCGCCATGCAATTGCTAATGTCACAGCTTTTGCAAGACAATTAATTGTCATTATTATTTACAACTAAAATACTGGTTTTCCTGCGGAAAAACTCGTCAAAACTCACCCCTGTCAACACTTGCCGGCTACGACCGAAGCCCTTAGGCAATGTCACACGATCGACGTGTAGATATAGGGTGTCGTGAGCGAAAAAGCGGGCGTTGCTTTGTACCACTTTTTCTATAATTACCATCATAACTTCTGCAGATAGTTGAGAGGGTTTACAAAATGAAAACCGTATTGGTTTATCCGCGAAATTTGGATTACGAAGAATCAACCCGATGCGATCTGTCGGGGCGGTATCCAGGGTAACATGCTTAATGATTGCATCAAGACCATTCTGTAAATAGAAACAAATATTAATATTAGTTCTACCATTTTCAAATTAAATGTCTACATTACCACTACTGAAAATTATAAATTACACACCTTCAGAAAACAATGGATTTTGATCGTTATCCATTAATTTAAAATTAAAAGCTAAAGTTGTAGCTTCAACGACGAATTTTTTAATTAACTTTGTGCCTTGTCCAAGTAAATTTAAATATTTAAAGTTGGACTGTGGTGTGACCGAAAGATCCACCTAAAATCAAAATTATACATATAAGAATTAATTTTTTAATTTAAAATTTGTTGGTAATAATAATTAAACTACCTACAGACAGTTCTCGATTTTCCTCAATTAAAGTCTGCTTAGGTCTTTCTATTTGTTGAGGTTCATGTCTCGACGATGATGGTACCCCAGGCGGTTGCGCAACAAGAAGTTTAGCTGCCCCTGAATGTCCCACCTATGAATGCATGTGTTTTTTATACGTTTCATAGCGGTAATAAAATAAACTCTTACCTTCACATTTTCCTGGGGGGTTTTAATTAGTGATGCATTAGAACCTGGTTGTACTTTTGAAGATGACGGTAAACCTTCAGGAAAAGCTCGAAGATACTGTTTTGACGCGATCGTCGATGGATGTGTAATTTGCTAAAAACAAAAATTGTCTAAAATATATATGGATTGCATACCGGTGTTTATTAGGTGTAAAGGAATCTCCCGCATTTGCACATTAAAAATCTGGATAATTAAGTATTTTTTCAATCTTTGCATCGTGTTAAAGTACTCGCTTTAAAAACAACGCTTTTTAAAAATAATTATTCTATTATCAGCAGTATAAACTAAAATGTACATACACAAAATTATTGATGGTACGGTATTAAAAACTCAATTACCTGTTTATTACGAATGGCTTCATCATACGTTGGTGGAGGCTTACAAACTGTCTGTTGATTCAATTCCCTACCGCCACTAGTAGAAGGTAAAGATTGCAGAAATTCATACAGTTGTTCGTCCCCTTGCGATACCACACCATTTTAAAAAATAATTTTATAATTTATTCTATCGTAAGCTTATTTTAATTGAACTTCCGTTAGCAATCCGACACTCAAACCACTTCTAATAAAATTTAAAATATCGGAAACACTTGCGGAGCAGCTCATTTTTATGCAGACAGTACTTTAGGTGTATGTTACAACGAAGACGTTACTCGAACTAAACGTAAACTGATTTCAAAACCATATTCATTAATCGGTATTTACTCGTTAGTCATTAATCGGTGTTTACTCGTTAGTCATTAGCGAAAAGAATGGAAATGTTTAAATCCGGGCGATAGTCAACTGAGCACTTTTAATCCTCCTCAAGATTTTGGCATCCAAGTAGATCGGTCAACTGGGCACCGGTGCGGTGAACACATGCGTCAACTGAGCACTCTTGATGCGTCAATTCAGCACCGATGCTAATCAGGGCTAATGGCCTGTATTTGCAAGAGAGTAATAAAATACAAAGGCAAAAATCTGTTTTTCGTATATTTACAACTATTTTTACACTGAAACAGGTATTGTTTCTCGTATATTGTCAACACTAATTATTTAAACAATTACAAGCATACCTACAAACTACAACTTATACCTATGCGAAACTACCTGTACAAAATCATATTCTTCAATCTTTCCAGATTTCAGATATTCAATATTGTTTTTGAGAATATCTTCCGCCTGCCTAACCCTTTTACTTTTTACAAATACGCGTGTATTTACTAGAGATGTGCTGTTCTTTTAAAACCTGTTCTTTTATCACTGTTCCGCTCTCGGAGCAAGAGCAACCTGTTCCAAATCTGTAATACCGACTGCTCTTTTTCGGAACAGTAGTGGGATTCCGAAAACGCGATGCCGCGTCGATCGGATTGCGTCGCAGTTGCGACTTGCGAGTTGCAAGCTGAAGTCGGACTCGCTGTTCGGTGTTTATCGAGAACATGTTTTTGAAGTAAAATAAGTTCCAGTTCCAGGCCAGGCATCGGATCTACACCTACCTAGTATGGGCGGCTAGTACCTAACCACCGTTCCAGCAGTTGCGGCCAGCGTTGCGATGCAACGGTTCCAGGTTGATCGCAGCTGACGCGGTGTTGTTCTTGTGTCAAGTGAATCGACTTCCCTGGCGAGCGGCAGTAACAGTTCTGGCCTCTCATTTGACAAAATAAAATTTAAAAAAAAACGTTCGCGTAAATACTATATGTATGTATTTAACCCTATACATTTTTGTGCAATACTAAAAAATGAACAACGCAGATATATATTTACTGGATACAACTTCATAAATAAGGATTCTAAAGTATTAAACAAAATAGAACTTTATAAAACAAACCAAAATAAACATTCTAAAGCATAAATAAAATGCAACTTTAAAACAAGATACATAGATAGAACTTTATAAAACAAAACTTAACATCTAAACCAAAAACTTAATTTAACTTTAAAATAAATTGAAAAATAAGAAATATCATATGTAAAAACTAAAAAACACGTTCTGCTTTTAATCGAGTGCGTCTATCGCTCAAAATTAGTCCAGTCTTCGAAAATATTCGTTCGCATGAAACCAATGTTGATACCGTGCAACATTTTTCATGGACAACACAACTTAAATTCGGGTAATTGTGAGTACTTTCTTTCCACCACTTCAATGGATTTTCATTCCGTCCTAAAATTGGTTCTTCCAAATATCTTTGAATTTCTATGATTGCTCGCGACTGTTTTGTTCCTAGAGGTTTTAGGGTAGAAACTTTTTTATCAAAATCGTCCCATATTGACAGCGATTTTCTTGTACTTGCTGCTTCCTCTATAATCGTTTCTGGTTTAGAATTGGCTTGTTTGAATTTGAATTCTATTTGCCACAAGGCTAGTTAAAAGATTTTTGGCTTTATCGGCAGTGTTGTTATTTGCGAAGCCGATATTCTTGTAACGAGGGTCCAAAAACGTAGAAATAATAAGAGTGTTACTCATTTCTAAATCGCCAAATCTTTTATTAAATTCGTTTAAAAAAATGGAAATAACTTCTTGGCATATTGGATAAAAATTTTAATTTTTCGCTGGCATTTGTGTATAGACATCTTTCAGGCCCTTGGTGATTATGATTACAAATGACGCTGTTACGTAATTTTCACCACTTAAAAGCTTGGTAACATGTTCCATAGGAGAGAGGATTTTTTTTAATTGAGAGCATAATTTCCATTCTTCTCCGGTTATGACTGGTAAATTTTTGTCCAGAAGAGCCATTGCTGTGCGAACTGACTCTTCTAACTCTAAAAATCGGCCCAACATGTAAAAGGTGGAGTTCCACCTTGTCGAAACGTCCTGCAATAATTTTTTGGGCTCTTTTCCCGACTGTCACTGTAATTCAAAAAGTTTTGCATTAGATGTAGGACTTCTTTTAAAATGTCCTACAATTGTTCTAATTTTAGTGAGGGTTTGCGATAGCATTTCAATCTTTAAGCCATCACTAACAATCAAATTAATTGTATGGGCATAACATCCGAAGTGTCTTAACTTAAGGTCATCTTTGACCGCTTTTTTAATATTTGCTGCGTTGTCCGTTATAACGAGCGAAATTTTCTTCTCTAGGCCACATTCTTGGAGAATTACGTTCAATTTATTGGCTAGGTTGACGCTAGTATGACGGATTTGGCATCAAAATTTTTATCAATAAAATGAGCGTGGGATGTACTGCAGAACGGATGGTTGTTTCAACGCATTCCTCGATTTTTCTTGTTGTCCTGAGGATGTGCCCGGTACGATTTCTGTTGTAGTTGAAGTCGATGGCCGTGGATGTATGATAGAAGTTCCTTGGTTTTCTTCACTTTCCCCTGTTTGGTTGTTTCTATCACATTCTTCTTCTAATACTACTACCTGCGAAGCACTACTTTGGCGTTGTCGTTGATCTACGGTTTTAATGTTTACAAGAGGGTGTTTCCGTTCTATGTGTCTCTTTAAATTTGTTATCGATGATTTATAACTTAACACATGTTTACAAAAAATGCATTTCGCGTTCACATTACCTGTAGCCGTAAAAAATCCCAGATAATCGATTTTTTTCTTTTATCCATGTCTACTAGGGTAGGGCTAAGATCACGTTTATTATCTGTTAACAGTAACCAAACATCAAACATCCACCAGCTACATAAAATTAACTTAACACTGACATAAACAAATAAACAATTACATGCGAAATGCGAACTATAACTGCATACTGTATGGCACTGGCACACGCTGAAATTGCAAGGGAGAATTAAAAAAACAAATAAATATTATAAAATAAAACAGGTTCTAAACGTATTTTATTTTGATATTTGATGCGACAATATTACAAATTAACAATTGATTTATGATTTATGGATAGCATAACAGAATAGAGATAAGACGGTTACTGCTGTGCAGTGGTCGGAATGTACCGGAACGGCGTTCCGGTTCGTGAATTATTATCAAGAGTCGTTCCGTCTCGTGAAATTTCATCAAAAGCCGTTCCGTTTCGTGAAAAATTTACCAAAAAAAACCATTCCGTTTATTATTACACCCACGTTTTTTATGATGAAATTCTTTGCGAGCCAGTGTCCTGCTTTTTGAAACCATCTGAATCGAAATCACACTTGAAACCCATTAATGATGACAACCCTCCATACGGCAATAGCTAGAAACTGCTCAAAAGCGTGTGACTTAGTACTTTGGTAGTCATTAGAACTCGTGGCCAGCCTACGTCTGGCCCTGCCAGCGTAAAGAAACGGTTGACGATAAAAATGCTTACTTAGGCTGGGGGCCAGCCGACGTCCGGCCTTGCCAGCATTAACAGTACAAATGCGGTCTCGCCATTCGTGCGCGCGCGCCACTTGCTAGCATGCAGGCCGTTCATGCAGCGTGTACGCGCGCCTGCTTACGTCTGGACGGCCGGCGGCGGCATCGGCTCTTATAATATAAGATTACTCAATATGCTCCATCCTCCATTACCTATTTTGTTCATTCTGCGTCTGACAAACAGCAGAAAGAGAGAGCACAAAAATGAGACTCGGTACCAAGAAATCTGGGATCTTTTTTAACTCTTTAACCAATGTTTATATTTTTATTAGTATCAATATTATTAATAATTACCTATAATGTATTATCTGTTCTGTTACCTTACAATATTTAGAGTTTTGAATTTTGTTGTATTATTTTGATTTTATTGCCTATTTCTGAGTTACTTTAGAAGAAAATGAATAAACTTTATTTTGTTGTATTTATACCGATCTTGTTTTTTTGTAATTAGGGTCTTTTCACTTTGAAATTAAATATTAAATTAAACTGGTTTGTGTCGACTATTCACGGAAAAAACACTTATTATTATCAACATTATTATTAATGATAGGTTCTTCCGGGTTATGCCGTGGTCGTTGATTTGAACTTGACGTTTCGCTGCTCATGCTGTCAGCTTTTTCAGAAGTTTTCTAAATACTGATATTGGTGCCTTTTGCTCCTGGTTATATACCAAGGAGTCGTTGGCTGCTCATGTAGATCTTGTATGTTATTCGGATTTGTCGTTTTTCAGCTTGGTTGCTCACGTGAAAGTTGTTTATGGATGGATTGGTTTTGCAGAGCTACCTTCCATGTGTTACTAAGGCGATATCCGTCATCTCGATTGAAATTGTTTGGATTTTTAATAATTTCTAGGGATTCTCGAATAACACGAGGGAAGTATTTTTTAGTTCTGGCTAGTATGTTTACGGAGTCGTAATTTATTCTGTGGTCCCCTGGTCCTAAAGTGTTCTGCGATGGCTGATTTTTGTATGTTTCAAAGTCGTGTGTGGCTCTGGTGTTCTTTTATTCGACATTGGATGCTTCTTCCCGTTTGTCCGATGTAAGATTTGTCACAGGTACATTGAAGCTGGTAAACGCCTTCTGTCTGTAGTCTGTGTTTGTGTTTTTTTTGTTAGCATTTTTGTGATTTAAATTACTAAAAATATAAATAGTATAGACATTCTTTGTATTTCTTTGTCATTTTTGTAAAATGCTGCCTCAATCATCAATGACTTTTTATTTTGTAATAATAAAGCTGAGAGATAGAGTAACAAGGTCAACACATCACCATGACACACGCCTCACACAATGGTTGCTGCGTAAACACAAAAGGCGCGCTCCAACTTTGTATCCCAAATCCGAGGCAAGTTGAGCATTGTAACGCCAGATGCAAGCGCATAAAGCACCAGCCTCTATACCGCAAGGTAAAATGAGGTTATCGATAATACATACATACATCCATACAATAATAAAGCTTATGCTAATATTATGCATACAATAGTATTCAGGGGTACTTGAGAAACAACTAACATGGTAAGAGATGCGTCAAAAAAGATGGTTGAGAACCGCTGTTCTAACGTTAACGGTTTTGGAGATAATAACGATTTTATTCAAAAAAGACCCAACGTTACCTAAAAATTATGATTTTTGTGAATTACTTTACGAGTGAGAAATGGCAATTTAAACACTTGAATGCGAACGCAATAAACAACGAGGTTTGAAAAGAAACATTTAACCGTTATTGACCCAAGAGATAAGAATCACGAAAGAAGGAAAAATTACCTCTAGAATCAAATGAAATTAGATTAAAAACAAAACGAATACTAAAAAATTCTGAACCTAATTACCTATATGAAATTTCTAATAGTTGCTGAATACGATTGGACCTAGGAAGAATCTAAAGTAGCAGTTTTTCTTTTTAACATTAAAGAGGTGAATTCGAAATATATTCCTATTATTTAAGAAAAAGGCAAATAGCAAGAAGTTTGCTACTATTATATAAAACGTATTTTATTTTCATTGATATAATTGACGGCTAAGTTATATTTAGACATTATTATAAAATTAGTGCAACCCGGAGAAATTATTACAAAACCCGGAGCCCTGAGACGCGGTGTAGAAAACCTGAGACTCCGGGTGAAACCCTGAGAGATGGTCACCCTACTCGTATGGCATGACCACATGTCAGGCGGAGAAAGCGAATATTCACTTATATATGTATCTGTCACGTAATCAGCCATTTTTTCGAACGTCTTTGACTTTGCAAGATCTGCCATAAAGTCATTGACAAAACATTCCGACAATCTATCTGAGGAAAGAAATGGGAGTCCAAACAGATGCTGCAACCACTTGCCTTCGTCAGTAGTTTGTCGGTAAGTTTTTACTAACCCTAAGCTCTGAATTTTTCTGAACCAGCTTTGCGCCAAATGAAAGCGATACCCAAATATTGTTGCAGAAGGCCACACAATTTTTACAGCATTATGTATACCAATCTCAAAGTCAATTATAATATGTTTTGGTTGTAATGGTATGTTTATCTTTGATAATAATTCCATTATACTTGTAAAAAGAGTTATGTGTGTACTTGTCTGCTTATTAGGTAGCAAACAAAATAACACTGGTATATACATTTAATGTCCATTCCTTACACAATGTACACTGTACAATTGAAAAAATAATTTTGGACAGTATTTGAAAGTGCCGTCCATATAATATGTATCTGAACTACTTAAGCATCTCAAATTATTTTCACAACCGAAAATTACAATATTATTTTCAGAATTATTATATACAGAAGAAAATCATCCTGCCCATCCGTTTTTAAATTGAAAGAGTTAACAACTTCATGTACCTCACTCACGTTCTTCGGTATTTTAGGTAAGCAATTTAACCTATTTCGGCTTATGCAACGTCGAATCAGCCGTAAATCTCCTACTGTAACGTGTTCCTTATAGCAAGAATTCGCAACTTCCTTGTTCATAATCTTGCTGAGCTTCTCACAAAGTTCACTTGTGGCTTTTCTTTTGCAGGAATTGTTTACCATTTGCCGGCCCGTTTTTTGCAGATCCGGAAGGTGGTTGTGGGTGAAGTCTAAGTCTACTATCTCTGTGCTGTCAACTACAAAATAGAAATACTGCTATATTTGCCATGTTATGTACAAATCGGAACAGTACTGCGTACTGTTTCGACATTGGTTTAAGCATGATTAATAACCACAAAATTATCAAAAATATTTGTCACGTGATTTTCAATACACGAAAAAAATAAATGTTAAATATTTTCGGGAAAAAAATTGAAGACTCTAAACATTAAAATTTGGTTCAGAAATTTGGTGCAGACATGGCGGACACTGTAGAACTATGGATATAAAAGATACTGAAATATTCTTACCACTTGCAGTGTGACACTTCCCCTTGCAGTTTGTTGTGGTACACGTCCACAAAGTAACACCACTCTTCAATACTTTACGATTCCTGAATTTAAAATCGTTAATTACTAACATTTTCTGCCCACGCGCGCTTTCCATAACGTCTACTAGAAATTCCATTTTAAAAATGGTGAAATAGTGCATACAGCAACTCTCTTTTATAGTTCTCAGTGTAGTTTTTCGAGAAAGTTATTTGGAGATATGTATTTGAGGAGATTAGAAAGTAATTACCAACCATTAGCTAATCCTCTTTTATAGTTCTCAGGGTAGTTTTTCGAGAAATTTATTTGGAGATATGTATTTAAAGAGATTATAAAGTAATTACCAACCATTAGCTAATCCTTATGTGCCACAGGTAGTCCAGTGCTGTTGACCCATCACGTGTACTTGCATTTTAAAGTTATAGTCGACCGCACGGCTAGTTGGCTCGCCTCGGGCTCGCCAGTAGCTGCAAAGTACTAATACCTTAAATCTTTTAGGATTAACTACAACTTAACAGGTGAAGTATGCAGGGGATCGCAGTTCCAGGGCCGGCCGGGCGTTCGACGTCCGAAGTAATGTATTGAAAACACTATTAAAGATAATTATGACTTTCTGTTTTGAATGCAACGGTATTTCATAGGAATCTATAAATCATGCTAATTAAAGTTCCGTCTCCTTAAAAATGCATTAAAGTTAGTTCAGGATATAATTATTTATATACACAGCGTTAAAAGTAAATTATAAAAGGGTGAATGTTTTATTTGGTTTGGAAATTGGACCTGGTGGTATATAATACTAAACTTTCGCTAATTATAGTAATTAGAACTGCAATAAGCCCTATATATAAATAGGGTATTCTTGTAGTTTTAAATAGTTCAGATTGTTATTCCTCCTGGAATATTAAGTGTATTAGTGGTTTTGAAACATGGCTTTTTGGAGACCGTTCGAGGATACCGATATGGAGGTTGTTGATGCTGTACAAGAAGATGTGCAAAATAGCGATAGTAATTCGTTAAGAGGTTAGTAATACTTACTTTTAATTACATTTTAAATTCTGGTATAATAATTACGTTATTTCTTCTATTCGTTAATATAGAAAATTTCAACACTTTGGAATCTTCTTCTGAAGATGAATTTGTTTTAAATAACAAAGATCTGCCACTTCATTCCCAGCAAATGTTATTGAATATATATGAGGTTTTAAAGAAGGAGATGTTGCAACACACAGATGCTGTAATAAGAATTTCCGAGCTGACTGGTGTTTCACAAACGACAATCCGCCGAATTGTAGCGGTAGGTAAACCTACAGACCATACCCAAAACCGAAAAAAAAATTGCATTGGTAAACTACGCCATATTGATAACGCAACGAAGGAGGTTGTACGGCAGAAGGTATACGATTTGTATAAATCAAAAAAAGTTCCAACTCTTGCATTGTTACAAGAAAAACTTCAACAAGACGAAGTGGAGTACCCATACAAAGACGAACGTACATTATCAAAATTATTACACGAGTTAGGATTTCGTGTTAAACAATTAAACAAACGTTCGGTAATTATGGAATGTAGCAGAATAGTGGCTCTTCGATCAGCATACTTGTCGGAATTGAAAAGGTATAGATCAGAAAATAGACCAATTGTATATTTATATGAAACATGGTATGACACTCATGATGTTGTCAAAAAAGGATGGACTGATCATTCCGCAAAAAGTAGTCTAGATGCTCCACCGTCTCGAGGAAAAAGAATCATTGTTGTGCATGCCGGCAGCGAGGATGGTTTTATTGAAAACGCGTTGATGTGTAGTGCAAAAAATATTTCAGATAGCTCGGCAGACTACCATGAGGATATGACGTCATCTTTATTCGAGCAGTGGTTACCGAGCAACTTTTTCCAAATATTCAAGCAAATACAGTTATTGTAATGGATAATGCTAGCTACCATTCCCGTCAACTGCAAAAAATTCCATCTATGGGAACAAAAAAGGACGACATGTGAAGTTTATGAAGGAAAATCATATTGACATTCCAGAAAAAATTCCCAAAAAACAAGTGCTACTTGATCTGATAAAGAAGAAAAATATTAAAGTAACATACGTTACTGATGAACTTGCTCGGCAACATGGACATACAGTCTTGAGACTCCCACCTTACTATTGCATATTTAACCCTATTGAACTTGTGTGGGGTTCATTAAAATCTCGTATCAGAAAACAGAACAGAACTCCAACCCTTAGTAAAACTATTATTCCACTTATACGTCATGTAGTGGACGAACTAAAGGCCACTGATATTTGGAAAAACTGTGTCGACCATGTTATCAAACTAGAAAATTCTTATTTTATACTGCCCCCCGTAAAACCACTGATTATTTCTTTGGGTAACAGCAGTTCAGAAAATGACACAGAATTTAATGACTTTGATGAGGATTAGTTTACTTTTTTTATAGTACTAGCTTGTAAGTGTTTAGTCGATATTTTGTAACTTATGTAGTATTATAAATTAAATTAAATAAATGGTAGGCAATAAATGTGATATTTCTAATTCAATTTGATTATTTTACAAATTGATTTATAAACAAACTTGGTGCGTCTGTATGTAGTACATATTTTTTATTGTTTAAATATAAATGTATAAGTTTAGTCAGTGTTTTATTTAAAAGTTTGGGTTTTAAATTTTTCGTAAAATATTCTTAAATACTGCCCATTACTGGCTCACCCGAGTTGGCACTGAACAAGAGGATTAACGCGTTCGACAAGTGCTTAGTATTATATTTGCAGCCTGAGGGCCAATTGGTCGTGCTGTCCACTATACCTGATTTAGCAGTGCTCAGTTGACCTATCATTAGTGCAGGGGATTAAGTTTGGTGCCAAATTGACGTGTCACCTCAAATCCAATCCTGTACAGTAACTTTCCAATGCTTCGTTTCCCATCGTTATATCATTATCAGTTTTAAATCAAATAAAAACAAAGTTTTCAGAAAAATTCCATAATGTGACTTTCAAGCATAATTATTGAATGCTTGCGTCTAATGGTATACCACAGCCCCTTGCTAATTGACTGGTTGAGTATTATTCAGTTACTGTTTGTGTACGTAGGCTAGTCAAAGTTTTCAAGTTCCGTGTGTGGTTTAACAATCGACCGGGTAATTTATTATTATTGAAAAATTGTGTAAAATAAATCCACCAACACCTAATGATCGTGGCTATTACCCTGAAGATGACGAAGCGGGGTGTCCACCATCAGTGTTAAGTGTTACAGACTTTCTGCAAGAAAACAACATGCGTGTCGCGGCGTATTTTAAATCTTTTCACCCATATACACAGCAGTGTGAAAACGATGACATTGAGATGGATTTCAATGACGATGATGATGATGAAATCATCGACTTACTAACGCCGACACCTCTTCAGGGCATGAAGATCGTTGATCTACGACCCCGTCCCCTCCGCCAACTTTAGCATCAATTGCACCCGTTGAGACGGATGCTGAAGAGACCTACGCCCGTTATTTTCCATAGAGGAAATTAAAGATTTTAACGTGGAAACTGAGAATGTAAGTTAAAGAGAAATACCTGTTTATATTTTGTATTAAAAAGCTATAGTGTATTTTTGTTTTTTCGCAGTCGATATCACATCAAGATGAGACCGTAAATCATGACCAGAATAAAGAAGTTTGGCCGGATTTGGTGGATGGTCTTTTAGATTTGGTAGATGTAATCGAAACTCTGTATCGTTAAATAAATAAATTAGTTATAAAGTATGCAGTCTTATGATTGAATTTATACCATTTATGTTAGAAATTGGGAAAAAGAATGAGTCATTTTAGAAAGCTATTCTTATTGGGAAAAACAATGAGTCATTTTAGGAAAGCTATTCTTAAAATTTTGGGGAAAAACTATGAGTCAAAAATGTAATTATAATATATGAGGGCTGCCCCCGCCTGAGGACTAGTTCAGTTTTAATATAAATAAAAACTTCTGTTAAATTAAGAAAATTTATTAGAAAACTGTATAATCAAATGTCAAAATTGGTAATTTTATTTATAAAAACATCAATAATTTGACTTATAAAATTATTGCATAATTAATCAAAAGTAAATGTGATATAAAAAATATTAATTAAATTAATCAAAATAAAAAAAATTATTGGAATGTGATATGTCATTAAAAAAGTCATTAATGCACACAAAAAATTAATTGGAATGTGCAGAATGTGATACGTCATTAAAAAAACAATGGACATTTTATACTTTGGCCAGACCATAAACCTCTAGAGGCAATTTTCGCCGCAAACACGGGCGCACCAAGCTTAAGCGCAACACGGTTACTTCATTATGCCATATTTTTGCAGGGATTTCACTATTCCATTCAATACAGGAAGACTACACAACATGGAAATGCAGATTTCTGTTCTCGTTTCCCAAAGGGAGACGAAAAAGACAAAATCGATTAACCATGTGTGCTCCAAATTAGTCAAATCTATACAATTTTTGGATGCAAAAATTATTGCAAAATGTACACAAGAAGACGAGAAGTTACGAGAAATGTATCATGACATTAAAACAAACAAAACAAATCTGAATGACCACGGGGAACTTACTATAGAGAAGGCATGTATATTAAAGGGTATGAGGGTAGTGATCCCGAAAACGTTAAAAAATATAATATTGAACTGCACTGGGATCATTTAGTAAAAATGAAAGGGGTTGGCACGAAGCTACGTGTATTGGCAAGGTATCGTCAGATATTGAGGAAATAGGAAAAATTTTGCAGGATGTGTAGGTCAACAGGGCCAATTAGTAAATGTGAAGACGCATCCGTGGGAGTACTCCAATTACTCCAATCAACCATGGGAAAGAATCAACATGGATTATGCGGGTCCACTCAACGGGCACAATTTCCTCATCCTAGTTGACGCCTATTCTAAATAGCCGGAAGTTATAAAAAGCACAACAACAAGTACCACAATAGAAAAACTGAGAGAATGCTAGATTTGGGCTTCCAGCCACAGCCGTATCAAACAACGGACCGCAATTTGCACATATTAATATCTCCTTATTTCCCGCATCTAACGGTCAAGCTGAGAGATACGTGAAAACAATAAACAATGCAATTCTGGCAGCAGACCATTCCAGTAGGCAACCCATTTCGGTAACCTTGAGTAATTTTCTCTTACAATATAGGTGAGCCCCTCATGGCTCAACTGGGGTATCACCAGAAAGTCTTCTTTCAAAATCGGAACCACGTACAAGATTAGACCGTATCAAACCAACCAAAGATTAACAGCGGTAGTGTATCGAATATATCAAAATAAACAAAAATTAGCATTCGAGACGGTGACAAAACGTTTCAGTTCGGTAATGTATTACAGGTTACAGATTCTAGATTGAAACGTGGTGAAAATCGGAACTAATGTTAGAATCTAGTAATTTCCAAATTTTGTATTGGTAACACTTTTGACATTATCATATTGACATTAAATTGTTAACCGTATTTAAGCTAAATGACAGAATAAATCAGATGCGTACTCAACATTGTGCTACGGCGCATTTCATAAATAGCAACAATAACAATAGCAATAAGAAGATAACAGAATTTACAAATCAACAGCAACAGTAATTTTCACACTTTAAAACACAAAGACTGTGCAAACGAAATCTCTCTACCACCGCTACTGATTACTTATCATTTAAAATGTAACCAAACTTTGTATGTTTGGCAACTTTCCACATATTGCCAATTCATCGAATATAATCACAGCGCCTTTCATGACCTACCTTGTCAATCTAGTTTTTGTAACCTGTAAATCAGGGCTGCCGGGCAAACAATAAAAAAACATGCTAACCAATTGCGGAGTTGTGGCAAACATTGCATACAAATGAAAATTCCATTAGTAATAAGAAAGAATACAATAGTTTAGCATCCGGGTCACCTGTGCCCCAGCCACGTCTGGGCAAAGTTCTGTAGTTCCATCTCGACCAAGTGCACCAGCAAGCAGGCCACAAGTTTCCCAACCAGGTAGAACTGTTGGATTCCATCCACCAGCAAATGAATCTGTTAGGAAAGGACCAACCTGTGGAAGACTGTTTGGAGGTTCTGGGCCAAGAGATGCACCGATCACAATTTTCCTCGAATCGGAAGTCCAGCAGGACAAGGAGATCGCCTTGCAGATACTCCTCGGAGTTAACTTGGAAGGGAGGTGTAACATTGCTACCTCTGGCAGGGCCGTTCCGGCAAGTGCCACCACTGGCGAAGTTAAGGGCAGGCGCAAAAGCATCTTGTTAACTGTGGTAGGAATTATTCTCCTTAGCATAGAATTTCGGCTTAGACCGCGTAGTATTTGTATATGAACACCCAGCATTTTCTGGCTTAACGTGCCTTGCACCTTGTGAAGTCGAGCAAAAACCCGCGCGATGGCCTACAGACCAAGTTGAACTTGTCGAAATGTGCCTGAAAAACACTTACTTCAGTTGGAACAATAAAATATACGAACAAGTCAAAGGAGCGGCCATGGGTTCACCGCTATCACCACCTGTTATCGCTAATATCTACATGGAAGCTTTTGAAACCGAGGCTCTCGAACAAGCGCAGCTAAAACCGACTTGCTGGTTTGAGATATGTAGATGATACCTTTGTCATCTGGTCACATGGGCGCCAGACATTGAATCTGTTTCTAAAACACCTGAATTCTGTACATCCCAACATACAATTCACAATGGAAGTAGAGGAAAATTGCAGTATTCCGTTTCTAGACGTCCTGCTGAAACGTAAATTAGATGGCAGTTTAGGACATGCAGTCTATAGAAAGAAAACACACACGGGACAGATATC
The DNA here is from genome assembly GCA_940337035.1 of Agriotes lineatus. Taxonomy (NCBI): domain Eukaryota; kingdom Metazoa; phylum Arthropoda; class Insecta; order Coleoptera; family Elateridae; genus Agriotes; species Agriotes lineatus. The sequence goes on from CALNHX010005260.1 coordinate 57,670, forward strand.
TAAATGCTGACTCACACCATCATCCAATTCAAAAATCAATAGTTCTCCAGACTCTGGCGACAAGAGCCGTTCGTATCTCAGACGAGGAAAATCTAGAGAGAGAAAAGCTACATCTGTTTGACTCTTTACAAAGGAACGGATACACAACTACCGCCTATACGAAAAGCACTAGACAAGACTATGACAAAAAAGGCTAAAGAAGAATCTCCACCTCTGGAAGGCTTAGCATTTCTACCTTACGTTAAAGGCTCGACTGATAGGATAGGACGTGTCCTGCAACGATGCAACATCAAAACTGTATTCACGAGCAAGGAAACTTTGGGTAACGGCTTCAGATCGGTAAAAGACAAGATTCCAAGTTTAAAACCGCTGGCGTATATCGCATTCCTTGTTCTTGCGGCTCGAGTTACATTGGACAGACTAATCGTTCCGTTGACCTAAGACTCCAAGAACATAAAGGCGATTGCAAATACAAACCCATCACAAAATCAGCCGTAGCTGAGCATACTTTTACAAATGGGCACACTTTAGAATTTGAGCATGCCAGAGTACTTGCCAGAATACCTCATTACTTCCGCGAGTGATACGTGAAGCCATAGAAATAGAAAAACATCCAAATAATATCAACAGGGAAGATGGATTTAAGCTTAGTAAAACGTGGACCCCTGTGATACACGATCTAAAGCATTACAACCACTGTGCGTCATACGGCCACGAACCACGGATTACGTTGCACTCGGATGACCAACCAGCGTTACGCCACTCAGCGCGCCTGGCACAGAGCACTATAAATAGCTCCACACCGACCTTCGGTTCTTAGTGCGACTTTCACTCTGATGATGCAAGCTGCAAGGTCTTGCAAAACGTTAGTGAATATGGATGCACAAATAGCAAAACGGCCAAATCTGCCTAAGTATCCTCGTTCTCAAGATACTCAAACAACACGAGCCACCAAAGAGCATGGCCATCGCGCGGGTTTTTGCTCGACTCCACAAGGTGCAAGACACATTAAGCCAGAAAATGCTGGGTGTTCATATACAAATACTACGCGGTCTAAGCCGAAATTCTATGCTAAGGAGAATAATTCGAGTAACCGCGAAAGCCTCAAACAGTACATGTGGTAGGAAATGAAACTGTTTTTTTTTAAAGCTGACCGCCCAGCGACCAACAGCTAACGAGAGGGTTTATTGTAGTTGTTACACGATAAATTGTTCATTAAGACCCCATGGGATGCTCGTAGCAGTGCTCACCCCTGCACGTACCCCACAGCCCAAATGCTTCGGCCAGAACTCAGTCGCGAGGGGGGTTCACAGGTTTAGGGTGCGTTTCGGGGCGAAATGCCACGACGGGGTTTCGATATTGGGTTGTTAAGACAAAGTTAAGGGGCGCCACGACCTTTGGGAGATGTTAAGATTGATAGATAACTGACGACCGGTCAAAAGTCGAAAACCAATCGCAGTAACGTTGCGTTGCACTCCACGGGGTGCTCCCACGGCACTGGCTTTTACACCTACCTTTTTGGTGTCCTTTCTCCAGTTGCTTAGGCCTTGTACTAAGGAATACATACACAACGCAGCAAGAAACTCAATTCTTGTCAGTCACAATAATACGCAGATACTCGAAATGAAAAGCAATAGGCAAATTAAAAATGGGACATCCGGTAATCTAGGTCCCGGAATACGCTTTTTTAATTCGCCAAATGGCTCACTACCATTCCCGGAGCCAGGCTCCCATAAATTTATGCTGAAGGCTTATACTTGCAATACTTGAAAGTAAATAACGGCTCGGGCAGTTAGCACACGGCACACAAATAACATTGAGAGTTCCGAAGCTTTGCACGTCACTGTATTATACGCAATTCACTGTTTATAAATACTAGTACAATACCTTACTTCATAGCTAGGGCTCCAAGCAACTGTGTTGTTGAAGTAATGGTGCCGGGAGATCTCGACCTGGAGATTCAACGCTCTGACGATGCTTTCGTACAGAAGAGGGTTGCGATAACGGCTTAGATGCGGCAGGGGTTGATAGGCAGATAGGGACGGTTGACCAGCTTGCTCGGGGAATTGTGGCGGTAAGATCCTTCGGAGAAGTAGCAGGGTTGAGCCAAATGATAACTCACAACTGCTCACCCTGTATATTGATGCTTTGTATTCGTTCCTGTCGCAAATCCGCTACTATAAGCGAGGAAATGTACGCACCGGTACTTGAAACTTTAAGGAACGAAAAGCACTTGTAACTGCACACAAGCCCGAGGGTACAACACGCCCCTAAGAACTAAAGGGGTTGTTGTTCTTAGTTTAACTTGCACACCCGTGCGATCGGGAAGCTTAATTTGGACTCCCCTGAGAGACGCTCTTGACGACGCGTTCCCTCCAATTCTTGCATCACCCGTAAAACTGTCCATCGTTGGGCATCTCACTCAGGTGCATAAAGAATCTATTGTTCGAAGTGCTGAATTGCATCGCCCACAATGTAACGTGCAACAACGTGCGGGGCTTCCCCGTGCATAACGGTCGTCTGACCAGCGCCGAAATCTGATATCCACGGCTTTGCCTTTTAACTTGAGGACTAAACGCAAACTCCATCTGCTAGCGATTTTTTAAGTCACTTAGCGGGATTTCTATGCTATGATCATGCGTTACAGCGTTCGCCTCGGTATTGAAGCAAGTGCCTTATTTAGGGTACTTTATGCGACAGATGTCGGTGTCTGGCCTGCAAGTGCGTCAAACAGCTAGATAAATAGGGAAATGCCCGATGGCTTAAATTATGCTGCAATACGCGGGAGCAGAATGCGGAATTGTAGATAGATTTTTAACGGGAATCGGGAGTCTTAACATAGTAATTGTGAATAAGGATAAGAAGTTACCCACGTGTATAATTAATCGCAAGAGCATACATGACCTTACCTAAAATCTTATTAGTTTTATCGACAATGGATGTTACGCCCAATAAAGTAAGTATATTTGTTGGTTGCTTAAAACTGCTTGTAGATTAGAAATACCTATTATTAATAATATTTAGGAAATCGGTTCAGAAGTAACTATTGAGCGTGTGCCGGAATACGATTCTCCTGAAGATGCTGTATCAGACAATGACCAAAAACCACGGAAAGTCGGAAGAAAATTGATAAAAAGTGGCAATTAGAGAAAAATTATACCGACATGGAATGTGCGAAGCAAGGCATTACGCTTGAAAGAACGTGGAATTTTTCCTTTAAAAATAAACTCGTAGATGGGGACGTCAATATACCAGATGGATTAAAAAACGGCTCCAAGTTGGGCACCGTACAGCTCCCCTGCTAAATCAGCTAATGAAGTGAATCTTGGGATAATTGTCGAAGAAACATTGTAGAATATGGATGCAAGTCTGACACAAGTTAGTTGAAAAATACCGGAACAGGAAACTTGAAAAGATTGGTTTTCGAAAATGCTTTTTACACGGAGTCTTATATTTGGTGTTGAACACACTAAATCTAATAGCTGATGAATGGCCACCAAATTCACCTGATGTAACTCAATTGGATTACTGTAGCTAGGACGCACTTCAAAAACTGGCTTATTTCCAGTTATAACACCATTTGAAACACTGGACGAATTGCGTGAAAAGATAAAAGAATCTTGCGACGAAATATCTTTAGATTTAATTAGAAAATCAATTTTGAAATTTAAGAAAAGGTTAAGAGCAGTGCATATGCGAAATAGAAGGGCAATAAAGCATATTTTTAAATAAGTTGCAGTAGTTTCTACACCTATATTATAATTAGCTAAATAAGTACGCTAGTAAAAACAGTTTTTCAATGCAATCTTTAAAAAGTTCTGGTTTTGTTATTTTTTGAAATAAATGATTTAAATGTTGCATTCATAATTTTTCGTTATTCCTTTAGTAGCTCTGAAAATCTCAAACCTGTATCTCTACTACAACATGAGTTATCGGGCCTCAAACAGAGGTGATTTTTTTATCCACCCGGTATATTACCAATGTAGTAAAGTAAGGTACAGAAGAGAGCAATTTAGAATGGAATTTATTTGCATTGTCCAGCAGACCGCGAAGAGGGTCTGGTACTTTACCGTTCTGGTTTAGGGCACAATTGTCATAAAATAGCATAAAACGCACGTCCAAAAATAGCTGAAGCTATTAAATACGAAATCAAAACACTTTTTGATTCGGACCCTCGCATGAAACCAAAATCAGTACTATATACTCTTGCGAAGAAAGGAAAATAAATAACTTCCAAAAAAACGTTAATAATTATTTAGCATTTCTCAGAAAAAAATTTTGGGTACTAGTCCGGCAGCGGAACGGTGTTATTTCCCTGAAGTGAAAATTTTCGTATTAAGTTTTTTTTTAACGGATTCTCGTAGATTTATATGTCTATTTACCATATCCGACTGATGACAAGCTGGTACCTTTGTGCAACTTGAGATATACAGGGAGTTTCAAAACAATAAAGTGATTGTATGGTTTTGGCTTTAAACTTGAACTTTATTATTGTGTGGTTAATTGTGCGTTAACTTATTGAATTTACTGATTTTACAAGTATCAGCCATATACAGGGTGTTTAAAAAATCTGTGTTATAAAGTTTTAATAATATTAATGAATTTTTGATATGAGCATATTTTGTGTTCCAGTTCAAAATTCAGCTAAAAATAACAACGTACGTGTTTAAAAACGAAGCTACATGACAGGTACAGAGTGTCCTAAACATTTTTGGCTGAAACAACAAACAGACACACGAAAGTTGGAGAAGGTTTCTTAGGTAGAAACCAAGCATAAATATTCCTGTATCATGGTAATACGATCTCTAATAGCGATTTCTTTTTTAGATTCAAGTATAGTGTAACGTCTAGTTAAATATGAGTGAACACAAGTGTTTTTTTAACTTTAAATTTGCTTGTGAAAAAAAAGTTAAAAACTTTCCGTTGCTGGTGCCCAGCACACAAAAACTATTGTAAAGTGCAGTAATGTGTATGAAGATCAAAAGTTTGAAGAACTTCCAGAGATGTTTATCGCTAGGAAATGCTGTTACCGAAGCGGGAAATTCAACTACGAAAATGCAGAGGCGATCAGAAGTGCCAAATTTCAATTTTAAAAATTACTGCCTGTATCGTGGACAAAAGTGCGAAGTGGAAAAGATTAAAAAGAACCCTCATCGATGGCGACCGTCCTTTCAATTCCTAGCTTTAGAATACAAGGTAAAGAAAATTTCAAACAAGGAAGCCATTTTGCAAACGTGCGTGGAAAGAAACTATACCTGGGCTGCTGAAATTAGATTAAGATTAGCTGGCTGTGTGGCAGACCTACCTGCCGTAGATGCCAGATACCATATGTCAGGATACCGAGGAAGAAGATATTCCTTACGAGGAAACGGTAAAAGAAATATTGGCCGATAAAGAAAGAATTTGGAATTCGATAGATATAAACAATATATACTTACTCGGATCGCGGAGGACATAAACTTACTCGAGGTAATTTTTTTGAATACCCTCAAGAAACAGTTTGATGAACTGAGTACTTTCTGCCACAGAATATGCAAATATAATGACATTCCCTAACAAAGTCGCGGCGACCTTAAGAATAAGTCGTGTTGAGGATGACGCTGATGATATTGAGACTGCAATTGCTGATGTAAAGAGGAATAAAGAGAAATATAAGTTACATGTAAAATACGAAACAGTGTTAGCGGATTGCAGTAAAACTCTATTAACATTTTGCTATCACCTAAATTGGACAAAAATCCACCGGCACTTTTAATTGGGAGTATCGTCTCATCGACTTTATATAATACATTTACAAATCTTCAAATAGGTGTAGGCGTTAAGTTTAGATTTTCAAAAGAACTAGTGAATATTTTGAACCAATTTAAAATATCATGCACGTATGATAAGCTGTGAAAGGTTCAAAAAGACTGCCGCTTTTGAGGTGGTTAAAAACGTAAATTTAACTGGAATTACTAAAGGAAATGATGCTATACTAACCCAGGTTATTGTTGACAATTTTGACACAGAAATCTCATCGCAAATTGGCAAAACCAGTACTCATTCGCTAACTGTCCTTGCCGCTTAAACTACGTCAGCAGAATTTTTAATATAATAATATAGTTTTGGAACACCCTGTATTTAAAATTTTTTGTTTTTATTTTATATAAACCTTATTATGAGAAGCAAACCATTTGAGAAATACAACAGAGCAACATGGCGTCAACTGAATAGTACGTTGTGAGTGCGGCGAAATATTTTATAAATTCCTCTGCAAACGGGTAAATATTTATATAGAAGTTGTCAACGCCCAGTATCTGGTTCGATTAGTTCGTCTAGTAATTTTCGGCATCTTAGTGTATTAAAAAAGCGTTTTTAATTGCAATTTATTGTAAATATTATTAACATTATGATGTTCACGCAGTCTCAGTTAAACGACATTCAGTCCTTGATAGACAAAAATGTGAAAACAATGTGTGCGGATAGTGATTTCATATCTGCTATTGCAGTGGCTGTAGCAAAGGTTGTTGAAACCAACCTACAAAAAGCTTTTGTTGATATAAACAACCAAGTGCGGGATTTAAATCTTAAACTGAACTCACTTGAACTTCAAAATGAACAGTTAATAAAAGTGAACACTTCTCTTGCTGCTGATATCGATAATCTACACAGTATTCGCGCAGAAACAACATTCGCATCTTTAGTATACAGGAAATCAAATCGGAGAATACAGATGATGTTATTTTAAATCTCTTCAAGGATAAGTTGGGTATTCCACTTGATCGTTCTGCACTGGATCGCACGCACAGGGTGGGCATGAATACGGGTGGAGGACGTCACCTCATCGTGAAATTCGTCAACTACCATGATCGCCACACTATAATTGCCAATCGCAAAAAATTGAAAGGTTCTGGAATTCTTATCACAGAAGATCTCACAAAAACCAGACTAAATGTCTTAAAAATGGCCCAAACAAAGTTCAAAAATGAAAACGTTTGGACATCAGACGGTCAAATCTGGATTAAATCTAACAACAAAAAGCATAAGGTGAAAAATGAAGAAGAGGTACTTAAGCTACTGGACTAATAAGTCAAGATACGCAGCACTCGCCAACTCAAATTGACTCCCGTGTTAGCTCGACCTTAGCGTTAATTAGAATATTTTCATTTTGTTTGTCAGTGTGTGTCTGTATTAGTTACATATATTTTCTTTGTATTTTCAGAATTTGAATTGTTTTTTTAAAATATATTTTTGTTTTTGTTTCAGGTTAATATTTAAGTTCTTCATGGTAGATGTAATGTCTGAGATATCGGTCATTTATCAAAATTGTCGAAGTATCAAAAGAAAACTTCAAGACTTTTTCTCATTTGGAGCTGTTGCACATTATGATATTATTTGTGTATCCGAAACCTGGTTAACACAGGACATACACTCCGATGAAATTATAGATTCAAATATTTACAATTTAGTACGAGGAGATAGAAACGCAGTAATCACAGGTAAGTACAGGGGAGGTGGTGTGTTAATAGCGTTAAAAAAATCATTCAAAATACTCAAAATAATAACTAGAAATGTCCTATATGATGCAATAATTGTCAAAGTAAAAATAAATAAAAACATATATACTTTCGTAGCTGTTTACATACAACCCGATATGAAACCAGATGTTTACGCTGATTTCTTCAAATTTATTGAAACTAATGTAGATACAAATTCAACGAATGTGTACATCGTAGGGGATTTTAACTTAGGTAGTATCTGGAAAATTAATCTTGATTCTTTCGATGTAAACACGTTCGATGAGTTGCATAGAAATTTTTTAGAATTTTTGAATTTTAATTCTTTTGAAATATGCAATACTGTTCAAAATATAAATAACAAAACGTTGGACCAGGTAATAATTACGGAACAGACTAAAAATTATGTTAGCGTTACTAGAGCTGAACTCCCTATAGTTACGGAAGATGTTTTGCATCCTACTTTAATTATCGATATCAAATTAAAATCAGCAATAAAGCCAACACACGCATCGGAAACAAAATACCACTATAACTTCAAGCATGCTAATTTCGATCTTCTCACGGACCTAATACGTAATGCTGATTGGGCCTCGGTACTGCGACATGCAGATGTGAATGATGCCGTACATGATTTTTATTCAGTGTTTCATTCTTACCTTGATGCTGCTGTTCCTAAGAAACCTAAAAGGAAGTCCACTTTTCCTATATGGTTTACAAATGAAATAAAGGTGTCACTAAAACTTAAAAATTCGTTAAGAAAAATTAAAAATCCTAGTTATGAAACAAAAATTCAATACTCTAACGAAAGGCGCAAGTTAAAAAAACTTATCAGAGAAGCATATGTTAACTATATACAAAATGTGGAATCAGATATAAGCACAAATCCTAATTTGTTTAGGTCTTATATTAAAAATAAACAAAAATCTCAATCGTCTGTTATAATCAAAAACAATAATCAGGAGCTTAAAGACTCGGAAATAGCTGAGAATTTTGCATTGCATTTCCAATCTGTTTATAATCCAACACCTGCTGCATACGCAGTCGATTGCAATAATGAAGTTCGTACTCAGAATCTGCTTAATTTAAATTTAGTTACACGCGAAGAGTTTTATTTAGCCATTAAAAAACTCAAACCAAAACGTTCTGCTGGGATAGATGGCATTCCGCCTTATACTTATAATCAAAGCATGTGCAACATATCTTGAAACTCCACTACTTTACATATTTAATCTCTCCTTTAAAACTCAAGTTTTTCCGAACCAATGGAAAGAGGTAATAATTAACCCAATATTTAAATCAGGTGACAGATCTTTGATTGAGAACTATAGACCTATTTCAATATTATCTGCCGTTGCCAAAGTATTCGAACAAATTGTATACAATAAACTTTGGAATCATATCGAACCCTATATTAGCAACTGTCAACACGGTTTTGTCCCTAAAAGATCGGTATGTACTAATTTGGTATCTTTTGTTCATGATGCAACGTTAACGTTCGAAAATAAAAAACAGGTTGATGGGTTTATACCGACTTTAAAAAAAGCATTCGACTCAGTTGACCACGATATATTACTACAAAAGCTATATAATTTTTTATATCGTATCTGCAAAGCAGGTATTTTTGTGTAAGACACGATGGTAACACCTCAGGTAAATTTAAAGCAAACTCGGGAGTCCCCCAAGGTTCGAACCTTGGTCCAATACTGTTTTTAACCTTTATTAATGACTTACCTGAAGTAATTACACACGCCACCTGTTTGCTATTTGCAGACGATATGAAATTTTATTATGAGGTTGAAAACATATCTGATCACTTAACGTTGCAAGAGGACATCAACAGAGTTTATCAATGGAGTATCTCTAACAAACTATGTTTTAATATCACCAAATGTTATGTAATGTCATTAACACTAAAATCTAGTAAATTATCATACAATTATGTGATGAATGGTGAAATCCTCAACAAAGTATTTAATGTTAAAGACCTGGGTGTTTACTATGATTCCAAACTCAAATTCGATCGGCACATTAAATCTATCAAAAATCAAGCTTTGCGTAACTTAGGTTTTATTATCAGACAATCTTATCATTTTAAAAGTATTAAATCATTGAAAATTTTGTATAATGCATTCGTCAGATCTAAACTGGAGTATGCATCTGTTGTATGGTATCCTATTAATATAGGACCTAAACAAATATTGGAGAAGATTCAAAATAGATTCTTGAGATATTTGTATTATAAAAAACATAAAGCTTTTCCGAATTATCTAACAGTGAGAACGATTAGGCTCCGTGAGGAATTTGAAATACCTAGCTTGGAAGCATGCAGAAACTACAATCTTCTGATGTTTGGATTTAAAATTTTCAACAATTTTATAAACGATTCCAAACTTCTGCTTTATTAAAATTAAAAGTTCCCAGTAGATTTATAAGGAACTTTGCTTTGTTTTATATACATTTTTCAACATTAACGCGTAGATCTCCGATCGATTGCTTTATGAAACTTGCTAATGAAGTATCTGTATTATCTGATATTGACTTTGCGCAAACACATCACTCCCTGGCCATGCAACTTAAACAATACTTCTCCATAACAAATCCAACGTAATCACTTTATAAAGTAAACCCGCTAACTCAGACATTATACTACTGCTGTATAGTTCAAAATAATTATGTTTCTTTTTGTTTTGTTATGTAATTAAGCAATTTTATTGTTATTTCCACTTTTCTTTATATTCTCTTGTAATTAGGCCTTAGCCTGTTAGAGAATAAATAAATAAATAAATAAATAAATTTGTAAAAAACTCGTTTATTTACATAAAATTTACAAATAATTTAAAAAGAGTGATATTTCGCCTACTACTTACCTACTTATCGGACACCCCGTATCTGGAGTTGCTCAAGGATGACGCTTTGTCATAACTTGGATATCAAAACTAGGAGACACTTAGATCCCAAATCCGTTTTGAAAAAAACTTAATACGAAATTGTTGGGTTTTACTTCGTGGCTGCCGGACTATGCAGTACTTTCGGGTCTGGGAGAATTACAAACGTTTCTCCGCAACAACTCAAATATCCCCGATAGTGAAACGGATGTATTTGTAGCTGCATACACTATTCATTACGACAATCCAAATTGTTTTCGATTTTTTGTAACGTCAAAAACAAAATAAAATTGGCGAGAAATGTAAAACATATCCATGCAGATGCCACCTATACGATAATATGGTAGGGGTTTCCAGTTTTAGATGTAGGTACCACAGACCGAAATAGATACTTCCACTCTTTTGGATTGGCAGTATGCTCTAACGAAAAGACAGAAGATTTTGAATTTCTCTACAAAGCTATACAAGATGGAGTAAATAATAATTTTCGAGAAAAAATATCACCGCATACTTGAATTAGTGATGTTTCAGAAAGCATCCGTGGGGGTTTCAAGAGAGTATTTGGTGACTCATCTGTAGCTCACACGATAAGACATATATAAAAGAAGGATGAACCATTGATTACTACAAAAGAAAAAGTTAGTGAAATGCGTCGAGATTTAGACTGATTACAGCTGAGTCAAACGACAGAAATCGTCAATTATTTTTGGAGGGCTGATCAAAAAAGTTGGTGGTTTAAAGGCATTGCTGGTCTTATCCCTAGTACTAATAACGGTCTAGATTCATGGAATAAAATACTAAAAGCTGAAAACACTCCTCGCGAACGATTACCCTTAGCACATTTCCTGCAAATGGTTTTCAACTATGTATCCAAATGGTTCAATCAGTATTTGTCAAATATGAAGTCGTTCCAAACCAAACCTGATATTACGCTTAAGCTATGGACGGCAGCTTATCAGTGGGCGAAGTCTGATAATAATATTTCTTCGCAGTCAAATGGCAATGGTATTATACTAGATGAGTTTTTTAAAGTGTTACAAGACGCTATCTTGAAAACGGTTTAAAATGTTTTGATGAAATTTTGGTGGGGTGGTAGGGAGATGGAGAGACATATTTAAATATATTTTTGACATTTACCCCCTTTTTCAATTTGTGGGGGGGGCGGGGGGTAACTTTGGAATTTTAAATTGGATGATACTTTTGTTTATAAAATTCGATTCTACGTAAAAAACCAGGCATTTGTACACATTTTTCCTATTTGCTCTTGACCGAATCCGCTTTTCCAGCTTATTAGAAATCTTTCAGTTTGTAAAGTACACCGCTTCATAGATGCGCAGAACGCTAGAAACGTCCGGGCAAGTCCATTACGTTCAATCGGAAATCACCTTTTCCGCTGTTGTATTCAGTTCATTGCCGTTCGTCGTGTCATTTTGTTTTATTATGTTTATCAAAACTTAACTCTACTTTTTACTTCTTTTCGCGTTTTAAAAAACAGTACTTTTCAGAACTAAACAGCTAGGATTAGGATTATTTTCATGTAAGTAAACATTTTCGTTTACAGTATGAATTTTAGGTTACGATTACCGTACACGCCTCGAGTAAACGCATGCACTGCGACGGGCGGTGTGTACAAAGGGCAGGGACGTAATCAACGCGAGCTTATGACTCGCGCTTACTGGGAATTCCTCGTTCATGGGGAACAATTGCAAGCTCCAATCCCTATCACGAAGGAGGTTCAGCGGGTTACCCGGGCCTCTCGGCCAGGGAGGACACGCTGATTCCTTCAGTTTATATTGTTTTAGTGATAATACCAGAAATATGGTGAACACTTTTGGCACAAAAGGAAAAATTATTCACAGCCAGGCACGAGAAATAATAGCAAACGTGTTGGAGTTTATAAAGACGGAAGCTGAAAACAGAGCCCCCTCGATACCATTGTGTAATTTTAAAGAACACCTCCCTGCCACAAAGATATATGAGAAAACATATAGAGCGATTGTTAAAGAAACAAATGACAGATATGCTGTAGCCAGTACGTCATTTTCAACTCCACGGAAAAAGAGACCTCGCACGTACCCTAAAAGTTCGCTTGCAGATGAAGAAGTGGAAATTGTTCGAAACGTTATCCACAACTTTTACATGACCGACAAGAGGAGGCCTAGATTAAAAGGAATTCAGCAGAAAATGCAAAGATGCGGAGTACCATTCGAAGGTGGCTTAACAACGTTACACGCTGTAATTAAAAGCATGGGTTTTAAGTAAGTTTGAAACATTTAATACAATATTTAAAATACGATTCTAAACTTTAGCGCTTTAGGTGGAGAAAAACTGCTGATAAACGGGAAGCTCTTATGGAAATTCAAGATATCCGATAAGAAACGTGTATTTACGGCAGCTTAAGAAATATAAAGAAGGACGGCCAATTATATATAAGTACTGATGAATCATACATTCATAGTTCACATACGATCCCTTGAGAATGGTCTGATAATAGTTTACGTGGCCTAAAGAAACCAATTGGAAAGGGACCTAGACTCATAATGGTTCATGCTGGTGGTGCGAACGCTTTTATACCAAATGCGTCGCTCATGTTTCGATCTGATAAGGTTGAATAAATAATTTACTATTTACATTTTTCAGTATTTATATTTCTTGTAGGAGCGAAGTCGGGTGATTATCACGATATTAACTCAACTAATTTTATTAATTGGGTAAAGAAACAACTCCTGCCTAATCTCCCTCAGCCTTGTGTCTTAGTAATTGACAATGCTTCTTACCACAATACGACTCTGGAGGAACATCCCACATCTGGAACTTACAAAAAGGACATTATACAGTGGCTAACCGTACGAAACATTCCTTTTGATGCTGTATAAATTGATTAAGATCCACAAACCTCGGCACAAGATTTACGAATTAGATACCCTCCTACAAGAACATGGACATAACGTACTTCGTTTACCGCCATATCACCCAATACTGAACCCAATCGAAAAAACATGGGACTTGTTAAAAAAACTGGGTTGCCAGTCGAAATGTCACATTTAAACTAGAAGATGTGAAAGCACTGGCAGTTGAAAAATTTAAATATATGAAGGAAACCCATATGTTCAAACATCCAATAGAAACGATAGCTTTCACTGCGAATATGGGTGCTTCAGATGACGATGACAGTGAAGATGATGGTGTTGCTCCTTCGTCAGACAGTAATTAATGAATTATGATATTAGTTTATTTACTATTTGTATGTAATTAATTTACATTTGTTTATTTTACTGAACATATTTTACATTAGTTCACTTCGTTACACTATTTTTAAAAATTCAGATGATGTCTAAACTGTCAAGTTGTCCTTTAAAATGGGAATTTTAATTTGCCCCCCTAAAAATACCCATTGATATAAGACTGATACCGGCCATTGGCGCATAACTGTAGCCACGCATATGTAATTCTTGCTTTGACGCCACTCTAGTAGCACCTGAAATGTTACAGCGGGTACAAAATTCATTTATAAAAAGAGTGAGTGTTTGGAAGCTGAAGGGGGACATTTCGAACAAATTCTCAAGCATGGCCGACGATAAATAAGTTGAAATTAAATGGTAAATATTTTTTTATTTTCTAACCTCATCAATCCGTAACCATAACCAAATCAAAAAAATATTTGTACCCATACATAGTTTTTTACGTAGGTTCGAATATTATAAAAAAAAAATCATCCTATATAAAACTCCAAAAGTTAGCCCCCACCCCTCAAAACAGAGAAAGGGGGTACATGTCAAAATTATGTTTAAATATGTCCCCCCATCTCCCTATCATCCCACCAACATTTCATTAAAACATTTTTCCCGCTGTCGATCATGTAAGTCAGTGGTACAGTCTTAGTAATAAAACGTGTAAGTCGGCGATTATATTTCTTTGCTGCTTTGCCTTGACAACGGAACTTAATATTATTATTAAGTTCCTATGATAATAAAATTAACAACGCAAGATGCAGACTTAAACGTTTTATTTATAATTGCAAGTGTTTATGTGACATGTGAGACTCACAGGTAACACGACTCACGAAAATTAATCCTGGTGACCGGTGACAAACCAAACGATTTTTTTAAAATAACACTTCGATAAGCAGCGGGTAAATATAATAAGAAAACTCGGAATGTATTGCCTATTAACATTTTCTGCAGGCAACAAGCCGCGGCTTCGCCTTGGCTTGTAGGGGCGGGTGGGCCACAATGAGACAAGGGCCACAATAAGACAAAGCCCCTAAATTCAAATTTCGCGGGTTTTCATGGTTGTGCGATTTATCAACCTTGAAGTTAGTTGCAACGCACCTGTCAACAAAGCTTCAAAGCTTTACAGTGATTGTTGCATTTTTTATATAAATATTGTTATTTAGAGGTATGTAATCTTTTTTCTTAGTACAATTTTGCGGTTAAATTACTGGTTTTATAATAGTTGTTCAGAATACGCTTTTTTACATATGATTTCCTACATCCATCCATCATGTAACCTAAACATAGGTTATGTTATATTTAACAGACAAAGAAACCATTACATATCACATGTCTCATTGTGGCCCATATCTATACCACGGGGTCTAGGACGTTTCTACGCCGCCAGTTCTTCGCCGCCAGTTCATCGCCGCCGTTTCTACGCCGGGACGGTTCTACACTGGCCGTTTCTACGCCAGCCGATTCTACGCCGCATTCAAATTAAAATTACAATTAAAATTTATTGTTTAAACACCTACATACAGTCATAGAAAATAAAATAGGAAATTTATTTTAATTTAAAAGAATAAATAGGAAAAATAAGATTATTGCGTCATTTGGTAATTGTGTGCTAGGCCACGTAAATAATCTAGAGGTTCCCTGTTTCCATAGTCTAAGACAATTCTTCGAATACGTTCATCAGCGTCACGGTATTTTTTCAGCTTCATCGGTGGTAAATGTCCGGCGATAAGTTGCTCAAAATAAGCGTCTCGTCCTTTTTGTACTTTTCGCAATCCATCTATAAATTTCCAAATAGTTGGGTGATGCATACCTAATTCAGAACGCAATCGACGATTGGCTGCCTCTGCATGATTATTGGTGCGATCTTCTCCATCGATTGTTCTCTGGTATAAATTCCACATTGTTGGATGAAACATAGGCGGGCGCCTACCATTCCCGCGTCGATTTAAACGGCCAACATAGCTGTCTTCAAACCAATTTAGAAGCGGCTGAAGTTCTACTGGCAAATCATTTGCTAAAGCATCAATGTTATCATCTAAATCTGCTATTGGCACAAATGCTAATGCAAGGACCATTTTAGCTCTCAATGCAAATTCAGCATCATTGTTGTATTGACCAATAACACCAATCTGAGCTAAATGTTTCCTCATATTTTGTGCTAAATGGAAGAAGCAACCTTTTACATTTACTTCCGGAAAGCAATCTTTCATGGCACTAAAAGCTGCATATTCATAATCACAAATGATAGATTCTGGACTTAAATTTGGCACTAGTGTTTTAATTAGTTCGAACATACGTGTGTATGTAACACGCTGCTTGTTAGGTAACAGAGCATACAATATAGGATGCACTCCTCCGTGTTTTGTTGCCATAACAATATAAATTTGGGAAAATAGCCTCGGTGCTATTGCGAAGGTACCATCACTGTACCATGTATTGGCATTATGCAAATGCTGCAACCAGCTCTCTCTTCCAAAAATTAAAATTCTGTTTGCTCCCTCTCCATCGTCGCTTAGCAAAAAAGTTTCTTCTGTTCCTGGTCGAGGCACATATACCTTATATGGATTTGGCAACACCAAATCGTTTAGCTCTGCGGGATCAGCAGGTGCAGCATTAATTTGATTCCGTTTTCTTCTGATTATTTTTTTCAGGGCTGCATTATTTGGAATCGATGCTAAAACAGCTTCAGGCACGTCGATTACACACTGATTTATAACTACACTTGTGCCCTCCATAGTTTCTTCTGCACGACGTTTGATTTTAGTGACAACAGTTGCTACTTGCATGGCTGCTGCCGAGGAAGGGTGACAATGATTGTTCATTTCGTTGACCACTTCTCCAGCCCTCGTGTGAATTCTTCCTTTACAGCGACCCACTTCTTCGCACCGCCAAAATTGTAAACTAGGGTCCCTTTTACTAACTTTGTCGAAAACGTACAAATATCCGTTATAGGAAAACTTCTCGTTTCCTCTCTTGCTGAGAACTGCTGGTTCCATTATTAAGATCACTGTTAACTAACGTAATAATTACTTTGTGGCGAATACACTTAAAGTGATGTGTTCAGGGCTCCTGCCCCATATTTATACCAAATACTGTTAAACAGTTTTTAGATTTGTGCTAATGGGTCTGTGCTGATAACCATAACATCATTACGATAATCCCGGCGATTGTAAACTCGTTAACTCCTAGGTAATTTTCTATGAGCGGATTAAAATTTCTGATTACCTCATTTGTGCTAATAACCATAACATCCTTAATATAATCTCGGCGATTGTATTGTATCCCCGGTGTTTTAGATTACCCATTCGGAAATTCTTTTATTCTTAATTTTTGTATTGTATTAATTGACTGTATGTATGTGTTTAAACAATAAAATTTCACTTATTGTAATTTTAATTTGAATACGGCGTAGAACCGGCTGGCGTAGAAACGGCCAGTGTAGAACCGTCCCGGCGTAGAAACGGCGGCGATGAACTGGCGGCGAAGAACTGGCGGCGTAGAAACGTCCCATATGATTGCTTAATTTTAAACTATTTTGAAAGCTAATATTCTCCGTTTCATTTGTAGAAAATTATAATCGAAATTATAATGTCTAGAGGAAGGGTCCGGAAGACAAATAAAGGCCAATTCACTGCTACGCAGATGAAAAATGCTGTCAGACAGGTCATCGAAGAAAACATGACTTTACGTGAAGCTGCGATTCTCAACGATGTTAAGTATCAAACATTGGCACGGTATGTAAACTTGAAACGGGACAATCCGATGGATGAGTTGTTGCGTATGAAACCTAAATATGACTCGCGCAAGATATTTTCCGAAGAAGAAGAAGACAGTTTATGTCATTACGTCTTACAGTGTAGCAGAATGTGTTACGGCAAATCAACAAAAGATGTTCGTATGTTAGCATATGAATTAGCTGTTGCAAATTCAAAAAAAAAATCCTGATAACTGGGAGCTAAGGAAAAAAGCTGGAATCGACTGGTTCCAGTCATTTATGAAACGACACCCAAACCTTAGCATCAGGCAATCTGAAGGGTGCAGTTTATCACGAGCATAATGTATCTTTGTTTTTTAATAACCTTCAGAAGGTATTTGATAGATATGAAAATTTAGCTGATCCATCCAGAATATTTAATTTGGATGAAAGAGCAACAACCACAGTTCATAAACCTAAAAAGATAGTGGCTCAACGAGGCATGAAACAAGTGAGTAAATGCACAAGTGCTGAACGGGGCACTCTTGTTACAACCTGTTGTATTATTAATGCAGCTGGGAATTTATTAGCTCCTACTATGATCTTCCCAAGAAAGAAATTCAAAGAACATATGATTGTTGGGGCTCCGCCAAGCACGCTAGGATTGGCGAACCCCTCAGGGTGGATGACCACTGAACTTTTTGTAGAAGTAAAGAAACACTTCATAAAGCAAAGTGCCAGTTCTAAAGAAAATCCAAGCATATTAATTATGGACAATCATGAGAGCCACATATCTGTGGCTACTCTGAATTTGGCTAAGGACAATGGTATAACTATAATAACTCTACCACCACATTGCTCAAATAAACTCCAGCCTCTTGATGTGACTGTCTTTTATTCGTTCAAAGCATTTTACAATGCAGCAGTCGATAGTTGGTTGCTGATGCACCCTGGAATTCCATTGAATATTTATGCTATTGCAGGATCCGTTGGCCAAGCTTTTCAACGATCTATGACTCCCAAGAATATTACCTCAGGATTTAGGAAGACAGGAATTTTTCCTTTCGACAGAAATGTCTTTACAGAAGAGGATTTTCTTTTGAGTAAGGTAACAGACAGAGCACTTGTGGAGCTGTCTGTTGAGGATGAGTCGAATAAGGGATTTGCAGATGGTGCTGGAGGAAGCCAGGAGGATGTGTGACGTTAGCGCCGGCTGAAATTATTATTTACGATTCAAAATGCGTTCGAATTTGGTCGCCGCCAAAACTTCGTCACAATTCAAGGATAACATCGCAGAGCGCGAGTTTAAGCGAAGAAACCATCGAGGTGCGCGGGCTCGCGGGCGTTCGTCTTCCGACGCATTCCCGCCCCTATTCCAGCAAAGACGGAGGAGATGGGTAATGTATAAATAGACGCAGCATCCACTGGAAAAGTTACCTTTTGACTTTCAGTCTTGGAACCAATCTTTCCCAGAAATTCCCGAATTCCTGCTAGAGATCAAAGTGGCTCATTGAATTAAATGCCTGTGGTCTCCAACGAGCCGATTCAGGAGGTATCTTGTCTAAAACTCAGACGTGGTTCGTTGATCGTATACGCCTGTCTGGGATTTGGATACTTTTTCTCTTCGAATCCGACGTTGTCTAAAACTTGTACGTGGCTCGTTGATGTTATACGCCTGTTAAGAGTTTTAGACCTCCTTGAAACCGTTTCCCGAATATTTTCACGCAATTAAATTAAAAAGCGAGGCCCCCCAGGTCTTTACATAAACTTGAACCATTTGTGAGGTTAGGTGCCCGCAACGAAACCCCCGTAATTAACGTACCCGTAAAGATTCAGAGCTTCACTCACCTGGAGGAGTCTCGTTCTGCAGATTTCCTAAGCCTTCCGCAGTGCCCCAATTCACAGTATATAATCTTCCCGAGATCTAAGCCGAAAATTGTGAGGTTAGCTTTAAACTAGAAGTAATTCATGTAGCTTAAAGGAGGTTTTACTCACCTTTAATAACGTAACTAGAGAGCTCCCAGTTATTATCTAGAAGCCCCCTTGAATTTAAGTAACAGTTTGAAAACGCAAATTTGGCTTAAAACTCATCAGTTGGCACAGATGATATTTAATTCCGCCGTCTTTTCACGTATCACACGAGAGTTTACGGGCACTGCAGGATAGCTTCGACGCACCGGGATTACGCCTTACATCAAGGTCAATCTCAACATCCCCGGAATAAAAACAAATATAACTTTACTTCATGCCGAAAAAAGTAAATAAACTTAACCTGGTTTCTGTTTCCAGTTTAGCCGAGTAGAGGACGCTCCCCGAACTACGAGCTCTCCCGTTCTACGCACGAGATTGTACGACCGAGGAAGTATCGTGGCTTGCCTAACCCAGTAGGCGCTAAGAAAACATTAAAATCCAGATCTTTTATTTGAAAATACATGGAATATTTTAGTTATTATTTTAAACTGTAAATAGGTATATAAAATAAACCGCTTTATTTGATGTGTACTTGATTGTATATTTGAGTTGAACAGACTGAACCCTGGCATCTGGCTATCTGGCTGTAAAATTCTCTTTGAAAATTTCCTTAACAATGGTAATTATTTATTGCTCGAAAATAAGCAAATAATTAGTAAGATGAGACTGTTATATGGCCAGCCCGAGCAGAGACATAGACTCAAGTATATAGTCAAGTATAATTTAGAGCCGTTTCCTCCAACAACAAGGACCCAGAGCAAATCCAAGTGGCGCTCGAGCAATTTTTACCTGAAAATAAAGATTTAGTTTAGAGTTAACAGTTTTGATTTGATTAATATACAAACTCTGTTCCCAGTATGTCCGACCACGACAGCGTTGACAGACCTGTAGCCCAGACGAAAGTAAAAGTAGGATGGATCTACAATTTGAGAGTAGAAGTCCTCCGAGGCGTCCTGGCCGGGGCTGGATTAAGCACGGAAGGAAACGCACAGCAGCTTCGACAACGAATGTCACAATACTTGAAAAGTAGCGGAGAAGGAGATATGGAAGAAAGCGAAGAAGATGAAGAGCTGGACGAAGAACAAGACAAAGAACAAACCGAAGCCCAGGGGATAGTAGGCGAACAGACCAACGAGCAAACCGGAGCGACAACTCCAGCGACCACCAGCCCCAACATAGCACAAGTCTGCAACAACATTCGCAAGTGGGGGCTCAAATTTGATGGCACCACAGACCCGATTTCCTTCCTGGAAAGGATCTAAGAATTGTCAACTTGCTATCAATTCCAAGAGCAGCAAGTACTCACAGCTTTGCCCGAGCTGTTCAAGGGGAAAGCTTTGCTGTGGGTGAGAAACAACAAGCAGAATTGGCAAAGCTGGAGAAAGCTTTGTCAAAGCTTTTAAAACCCAATACTTGCCCCCACGATTCCAGTTCCGGATGGCAGAAGAAATTCGTAACAGAACTCAGGGTCAAAAAGAATCGGTGGCAGACTTCACAACGTCCATCCAGACCCTGTTGCGCCGATTTGGTATCACGGATGAACGCCAGCAATTAGAACGCATCTACGAGAACCTTCGCCCCGAATACAAGTTATACATCCGCAGGAAAGACTTCCATAGCCTGGCAGAGCTCATAAGAATGGCGGAAGAATACGAGGCCCTACAACTAGAACAAGCGTCGTTTCAGCCCCCACCGATAGCAAGCCAAGCCTATATGGCGGAAACAGCATACAAACCAGGGAAAACAAAGACGCCTCCCTCGAATTTCCAAATGCCTCCCGTGTCGTCGCTGCAGGAGCCCGAGGTCGTAAAAAGCAGTCACCAGGTTCCCGAGCAGAGCAACCCCACAGCCCGACCAACATACAGTCGCACCGAAAACTGTTGGAAATGCGGTCAGCGCGGCCATACCCGTTTCCAATGCCGAAGGCCTACGAAACTCTTCTGTTCATGGTGCGGCAAGGAAGGCACTCTCACCAGGGATTGCACCTGCAAGAGGTCGGGAAACGCACCCGGCCGTCGGGAACTGTGAGGCGTCCACGACAAAAGAAGGCCAGGGCCTCCAAGAGTCTACTACAACCCGAATGGTCGAAGTGGCTCCAGCAAATTCAACGTTTCTACAAAGGAACCCAGACCCAATCAGCTGTAGCCACTCTAGATGCTCGGCTGTTCCTCCAAGTAGTTCTCCTCGGGAAAGCATTCAACGCCCTGGTCGATACAGGGGCTGCCCAATCCTACATAGGAGAAAAACTCCAGCGGTTCCTGAAACAACAAGGCACTGTAAATTGCCAACCAACTCAGACCCGCGTCCACTTAGCCGATGGCAGGATCGTCGAGACGCAAGGCCAGTATAAACTCACCCTGATGATCGAAGGCCTCGCCTACGGGTCAGCGTCGTAGATACCCTTTCCAGCGACGTAATCCTAGGGCTCGATTTCCTCACCAAGTACAGAGCTATTATCATCCCCGTTGCCCAGGTGATAACTCTAGGTGAAACCGAGGTACCCTTACATGCCCATCAGGACCTAGAGGGACTTGCCGGCATCCAACCATTGTCTCCGTCTCAATCCAGCCAGGTTCCTCGAGGAGGAGTTACAGAAGTTCCAAGGCACCAAAGGGCCCACTACGCTAGTTGAGCACCATATAACCCTGAAGGAGGGCACTGGACCCATTAAGCAAAGGTACTACCCTCGCAACCCCGTCATGCAAGCCGTAATCGATGCGGAAGTCGATAAGATGTTGGCCGAGGGGGTGATAGAACCGTCCAAAAGTTCGTTCAGCTCCCCCGTCGTCCTGGTGAAGAAGCCAACCGGCCAGTACCGATTTTGCATAGATTTCCGAAAGGTAAATGAGGCAACACAAACCGATGCTTATCCCATCCCCTTTATTGACGCAATTTTGAACAAAGTCCGGGGTGGCCAGTACATAAGCACTTTGGATTTGAAACATGGTTACTGGCAGATCCCCTTGGCAGCAGCAAGTCGTCCCATTTCGGCCTTCACAGTGCCTGGACGGGGCTTGTATCAGTTTAAAGTTATGCCGTTCGGGCTCCACGCGGCGGCGGCGACGTTCCAGAGGTTCCTAGACAGCATCATAGGTCCAGAGCTGGAGCCAAACGCCTTCTGCTACTTAGATGACATCATAATCGTAAGCAGCTCGTTCAACGAACATTTACAGCACCTCCAAGAAGTATTTCAGCGGTTGCGGACGGCCGGACTCCAACTGCAAAGAGAAAAATGTAACTTTTGCCAGCCAGAACTTAAATATCTAGGTCATATAGTCAATAAGGAGGGAATTCATACCGACCCGGAGAAGGTGGAGGCCATTACTCAGATGGAGGCTTACTCAGATGGAGGCGCCCAAAAATCCGAAGACTATCCGCAGATTCCTGGGAATGGCCTCCTGGTACAGAAGATTCATACCAGGATTCGCTCGACTGGCGGCCCCCTTGAATGAGCTGCTGAAGAAAGGCGTCAAGTTCAAATGGACTGAGAGGCAACAGGAAGCCCTAGAGCAACTGAAGACGGTCTTAACTTCAGCACCGATCTTAGCATGTTCCGATTTCTCAGTGCCCTTCGTGCTCCAAACAGACGCAAGCACCACTGGCCTGGGAGCCGTCCTCACGCAACTGTTAGAGGGCCAGGAAAGAGTAATTGCGTACGCCAGCCGTTTCTTGACAGATGCTGAAACCCGTTACTCCGCGACGGAACTAGAGTGCCTGGCAGTACTCTTTGCGATCAAGAAATATAAAGGGTACCTGGAAGGATACCATTTTAAGGTAATAACTGACCACAGGAGCCTAAAGTGGTTACAGAACTTACCTAATCCCTCCGCGAGGCTGGCAAGATGGGATCTCGAGCTTCAACAGTATGACTTCGAGGTCGAATACCGTAAGGGAGCGTTGAACCACGTAGCTGACGCCCTATCTCGAGCTCCAGGAGGTCCTAAAGAAGGCCTCTCTCCCGTGGCCGTTCACCAACCAGAAGTCGACTGCCCATGGGTCCAGAGGATGACCAACCTGGTACAAAACGACCCCGAAGCGTACAGCACGAGGAAGGTAGAGAACGGCAGCCTCTACAGGAGCTTCCCCAACGTCAGCAAAGACCTGGCCGAGGGCTTTCAACCAATATGGAAACTGTGCGTCCCAAAGCCGCAACGAGCCCAAGTCCTGCTGGAATGCCATGACGAGCCCGCTGCAGGGCACCTGGGGGTGACGAAGACTGTCGCTAGAATACAGAAGCATTATTATTGGCCAAGAATGCAACGAGAAATCACCAAATACGTACGTTCTTGTCCTACTTGCCAGGAATATAAACACAGCCAACGTCAGACGGCCGGGAAGATGTTCTGGTCCAGGGTACAAGGCCCTTGGGAGGTTATAAGCACAGACCTCATCGGGCCGCTCACCAGGTCATCCAAAGGCAACATATGGCTCCTGGTGTTTCAAGATCGTTTCACGAAATGGGTCGAGGTCCACCCGCTACGCACCGCTACCGCAAAAACAGTGGTCCAGGCCCTAAGGGAAAAAATAATTTATCGATTTGGGACTCCAAAAGTTATTGTTTCAGACAATGGACCCCAGTATACCAGTAAGCTCTTCAGAGCTTTGACCACGGAGTACGGCATCAAACACCGGCTCACGCCCCCGTACACACCCCAGGCCAACCCCGTGGAGCGGGTTAATAAAGTCATAGGTACAATCATCGCCCAATTAGCCCGCGGAAATCAAAAACAATGGGACGCATGGTTGCCCGAGGTCATGTTTGCGATAAACACGTCCAAACACGAATCAACAGGATTCACGCCGGCCTTGCTCAACTTAGGGCGGAAAATGTTGCCGCCAAAATCCGTACGCGAGACGGCCGACCCCGACTTTGGGCCCGACGATGAAGCTCCAGCCCCAGGTCTCTACCGCGAACAGCTTCGGAAATTAAAGGACGTAATGAACGTAGTAAGAGATAATCTCGCGAAAGCCTTCACCAGACAAAGCCATCATTATAACCTCCGAAGGCGAGAGTATCGCCCCCAGGTCGGGCACCAGGTCTATAAACGCGATAGAGTGCTTTCCGACGCCGCCCAAGGCATGTTGAACCCTACGTGATCCAAGAAATTATTTCTCCCGTCATCGTGGAGCTGAGCAACCCCCAGAACGGCAGGACCATCGGCAGGGTCCACGTGAAGGACATCAAGCCCGCTTATCAAAATACTCCTACTCTACCTGCTCCCAATTAGAGGGGGTGAGATAACGCGGACTAATGGGTATAAATGTGGCGACATGCAGTCCATGAATTCATTAGTACAGCCACCAGTCACCAGTACGTAACCGCAATGATGTTCGCCCCGGGCCTTTTAAGCTACGTCGAAGGCCAAAGGGCCAAAAGAAAATCCGCCCCTGGACGCCACAATTGTACGCCACCCCTGGTCCACCACCTAGGGCCGCCTGGAGTCCCCTGCCGAAATGGAGCCCGGTCCCGGCGATGCTATCACCCTTACCAGCCACGCCGGAAAAGGAGAAGCACCATAAGCCGGACCCTAAACCACCCGGAGAAGGGCTGCTGATAAGGATTCCGCTTTCAAGGCTCCACCCCGACCAGCAGTTTACAATCCGTCAATTGGCGCCGAAAGAGAAAAAGAAGCACCGCAAGCCGGATCCTAAACCATTCGGAGAAGGTCTGCTGGTGAAGATCCCACTCTCAAGACTCCCTCCTGAGCAGGAGATAACCATTCGGCAGCTAGCCCTAAAGTTCAAGCGGCTGTTCGACATGTCTTCGGAGAGTCCAGCCGCGCCTCCAACGAAGGGCGAGACCCAAGCCCCGCCAGTCACGCCACCCGAAGCCTCCATGTGTGTGCTACCCCCAGACCCGGCGACGCCTACCACCTCCTGGACGCCTCGAGTTTTAGGCCCTTCAGCGGAGATCAGTACGGGGAAAAATAAGGCAAAATTACCTCCAGAACTCCAGCCGGACTCACCTTCCGAAGTCCCGATGGAAGCGGCAGTGGTACCGTTGACCCCGGGCGGCACTTTGGCCGCCGTCCTAGAAGAGCTACAACAACTCCACCTCCCGAAACCCGAAGTGGAGATTACCGATCTCCCGGAATTGATACTCCCAGGGCCAGAGCCCCGGGTCATGGAGATAATCCTTCCCGAGCTAGAGCCCCAGGTCCCAGTGTTATCACTGCCCGAGTCAAAGCCCCAGGCCTTGAAGTCAACACGGCCCACGCCTGGTTTCTGTTTCCAGTTTAGCCGAGTAGAGGACGCTCCCCGAACTACGAGCTCTCCCGTTCTACGCACGAGATTGTACGACCGAGGAAGTATCGTGGCTTGCCTAACCCAGTAGGTGCTAAGAAAATATTAAAATCCAGATCTTTTATTTGAAAATACATGGAATATTTTAGTTATTATTTTAAACTGTAAATAGGTATTAGTTATTTAACCAACAAGTGTGTTAATGAAGGCGATTAATAATCGAAACTGTTTAAAGCACGAACGAGCGATAGCGAGTAAGTGCCTTTAATAGTTGAGATTATTAATCGCCCATTAACAAACGAGTTGATTACAAAATTTTTTCGTTGACCGCAAAATTTTTTTTTGTTTTGAAAAGTTTGATTAATACAACTAACCTCCATGCAAAATATCATCAAAATGTCAAAATCACGAAAACAGTTAATTAATGAAAAAGAGTGTATTAATCAAAAACAGTTTATTAATAGATCTATTAATGCATCCTTTTTTAAAAAACAGTTAATTAATAAAAAAGAGTGTATTAATCAAAAACAGTGTATTTATGACGTCTATTAATACATCCTTTTTTAGGAAAAATAATTCATTAATATTGAAATTAACAAGCGGTCAACGAAAAATAAAATAAACCGCTTTATTTGATGTGTACTTGATTGTATATTTGAGTTGAACAGACTGAACCCTGGAATCTGCTTATCTGGCTGTAAAATTCTCTTTGAAAATTTCCTTAACAATGGTAATTATTTATTGCTCGAAAATAAGCAAATAACTAGTAAGATCAGACTGCTATAGATGAAACTGCTAATATGGAAATAATAACACCACTAGTTACAGATGCAGGGAACTCAAATATTAAGAAATTTATTACTGCAGAAAAATTAAAAGGGTTTCCCCAAGCAAAAGCATTAACAAGTGGGCGGAAAGGTCGACAGAAAAGAAAGAGTGCAATTCTCACTGATACTCCGAAGTCGGCTATTGAAGAAAAGAAGCTAGAGAAAATGAGAAAAAAAGCCTTTCAGAATTCTAGACTCAAGGATCGAAAAGTAAAAGTTGATCATCTATTATGTTCTTCAGATTCCAGCGATGAAGAAGAATTTATAGCACAAGAGTCTGGTGAATCAGAACTTGAAATGGAGGTGGAAGAGGTGCCGGAATTTAATTTCGTCCCAGTCCAACGGAAAGTTGAGGTCAATGAATTTGTTCTCGTGGAGTTTTCGACAAAGAAAAAAGTTTATTATATTGCCAAAGTCGTGGAAAATCAAACCGATGATATTCTGGTTAGTTGCATTTTAATTCTCGTATTTATTTTTTAATTAATTTGGCTTTCTGTTTCAGGTGACGTATCTAAGAAGGAGCCAAAACATTGCAAATTGTTTTGTGTTTCCTGATATAGCTGACGAAGCCTCTGTTGCTTTGCAGGACATTAAAATGATTTTACCGCCTGCACTTCCTACTGGCATAACCAAGAGGCAGGCGTCTCTTAAAATATTCCCAATAAGTTTTGATTGTCTAAATATTCGATAAATAGATGTATTTTTTTCTACTCCTATACTTTAATTGATTTATTATATATTTCCTACCTGTACTTTAATGATATCCATTAAGATTCAAATTTTTCATTAAGATACAAGTTTACAACCAATATAAACGGAGCTGCGCGCTCTATTGCGCGGTCTATTCTATTCAATTTACCACCATTTTTAGGCCTCCACCCCTGCCTTCCTCTACCGTCCACCTGCCCAAAGAAGGAAGCCTTCGGGCTCCGCCTCTCTCCAAGGGGGCTCCGACCCTCTCCAAGGGGACCCTCGGGGATCCGCCCCTCTCCAAGGGGGTTCACGGGGCTCCGCCCCTTTCCATGGAGGCCTTGGTGCTCCGCCCTTTTTTAATGGGGCCCTTGGGGCTTCGGGGGTTCCGCCACTCTCCAAGGACTCCCTCGGGACTTCTCCCCTTTCCAAGGGGCCCTCGGGGATCCGCCCCTCTCCCAGGGGGGCCTCGGGGCCTCCGCGCCTCTCCAAGGGGGCCCACACGGCTCCGCCCCTCTCCAAGGGGCCCTCGGGGTTAGGCCTCTCTCCAAGGAGGCCCTCGGGGCTCCCTCCCTCTCCAAGGGGGCCATTGGGGCTTCGCCCCTCTTCAAGGGGGCCCTCGGGGCTCCGCCCCTCTCCAAAGGCGCCCTTGGGGCTCTGCCCCTTTCCAAGGGGGCCCTCGAGGCTCCGCCCCTCTCCAAGCGGCCCACGGGGCTCCGCCCCTCTCCAAGGGGCCCTCGGGGTTAGGCCTCCCTCCAAGGAGGCCCTCGGGGCTCCCTCCCTCTCCAAGGGGGCCATCGGGGCTTCGCCCCTCTTCAAGGGGGCCCTCGGGGCTCCGCCCCTCTCCAAAGGCGCCCTCGGGGCTCTGCCCCTCTCCAAGGGGGCCTCGGGGCTCCGCCCCGATTGCGAAATCGAGGCGACGGCAAAATGCATGCAAATAAACATTACTACTCCATCAACATCAACAATGGCATCCACCAACATTATCACAAAACTACCAGAAGCGCCGCAGTTGCATTTTAATAACTGTACCATAACAAATATAACTGTAAATCAAAAATAATTCTTAAATTTTCTTTTTTTTTGTTAAACCTTGATTTTGTGACATTTTTGTGTTTTGTTTATAATAAAAGTTTTTCCATAATATTTCCTTAGTTACAACTCATAATTTCATTATAATTTTTTAAAAATTTGAAAATAAAGTGCTTATTTTTCACTATTACGACTAGCCGTAGAAAAAAAAGTGTATGCAACTCTCATTTAATGGCTATTAAGACACTCGTATTCATTACGACACTCGCCTACGGCTCGTGTCGTAATTCTCATACTCGTGTCTTAATAGCTATCTTTAAATGCTCGTTGCATAATATACTATTATAAAAAATGTGCTTTGTTTTAATTATTGCACTAAATACACTTGACATTTCAAGTTTTTAGGGTTGTCTCATTGTGCCCCAAGGCTTGTCTCATTGTGCCCCATTGTGTGGGCCATAATGAGACAAAAACACTTTTTTTTTTGAAAATTCATATTTTGAGTCGCGAATAAGTATACTACAGGCTCATACAATAAGATTTGAATTAAGTGGAAAAACATAATTTTTAAAATTGTTTTTCCGATTTTTGTCTCATTGTGGCCCACCCTCCCCTATTTGCATACCTCAAATGCTAATAGGTCCTTACATTCCTTGTTACTTAAATAGCTATTAAACCGTTTTCAAGGCGTCGCGTCGCCTTGTAACACTTTAAAAAACTGACCTAGTATACCGCAAAATAGATAAAATTAAACCTATCGAATTCAATACTTTTGAGGAGTATTTTTCCGTCTTGGACAACTAGTCTGCCTACAAATAAAGATAAATGGATTAACGGGCAATGCAGATGTCCTTCATTTTATAAGCAGATGATCTGCAAACCTATTGTGGGACTGGCCATTAGGTTAAAATATGTTCTGCCTCCCCCAGGGGTCAAAAATACTCCGATAGGACGAACACGAAAGAGAGAACGTCCTTCTAAGACGCAAAAAGCTTTATTAGTACAGTAATCCTGCATGTACGATAATAATAATAATAATAATAGTTTATTGTCTGAATGACCAATTACATGTTTGGCGTAGACGCGTCGAAACTAATACTAACACATAAAAAGAACGAAATTACATACAAAAACTACTGGAACAGTTCGCCGATATCGTAATAAAAATTTTTTGTTAAGCGATTGCGCAGGTTTTGCTTAAATTCTTTAACATTACTAGTTTTGATAATGATATCCGGCAGCGAGTTGAAAATTTTGATGCCTGTGTATTTCGGTGATCGCTCATAAGTAGCCGTGCGATGCTGTGAGCCCGTTAGCATCCAATTACTTCTGGTATGGTATTGGTGGAAGTCTCTGTTTTTTATAAACAGCCATAATTTTGGAATACATACTGCGCAGATTTATATATCAGAACACAGGGAAAGGTCAGTATAGCTTTATCCACAAAAGTTCGTCGGCATGACGTTCTGGGTGTCAGGTTGTAGATTAGACGCATAATGCGTTTTTGCAATATAAAAACGCGCTTAGCTGATTTTGACCTTCCCCATAATAACACATTGTATGCCATATGCGAGCACACAGGTGCGTAGTAAACAGATAATTGTTCGGAATTTAAGATTGATCTCAATTGAAGCAACAGGTGGAATGCAGAATTTAATCGTGAACAAACATAATCCACCTGCTTACTCCAGCCGAGGTCACCATCTAACTACCTAAAAATTTTACATGATAAGTATTGTAAGATGCTAACATACCCCGGGCCCTTCCAAACAATACGCAGACTGTTTTGTTGTTGTTTAAAATCAGTCTGTTGGTGTTACACCAGGTGTCAACATCTTTTTGTACGGTATCTATGTTATTGTTAAGATCATCCAAATTATCGCTAGTAACAATTACAGAAGTGTCATCCGCATAAATTACTGCATGGCCAGACTTAATATACAATGCCAAGTCATTTATAAATATTTAAAAAATTAAAGGTCCAATGGTGGAGCCCTGCACGACTCCTATATTCACATTTCGTGCCTGTATACATTGAACTTCCATTTTTACTTTTAATCTACGATTATGTACTTAAGAAAGATAGCAGCCATGTTAAGACTGGTCCCCTTATGCCCAGATTATATAATTTTGGTGCTCAACACATCACTATTAATCTTGTCAAAGGCACGAGTAAAGTCAAAAAATAAGGCCGCCACAAACTTATTGTAATCAACGTCAGTATAGATGCGGTATAAAAAACGGCAACATGCTGATTCAGTAGATCGTCCTTCCCCAAAACCGTGCTGAGCGTCTGCGATGAGATTATATTCAGGGCCCCCGCTACCATATGTGCAAAGTGTGCAATGCACACGGGCGCCATCCTTTAGGGGCGCCAAAACCCAGGGTCCAAAAAAAAAAATGCAAAAAAATTAGCAAAAAAAAACAAAAAACAAAAATTTATTTTAAAATTAAATAGGATTAGGTATAAATACACACGAAATTTTATTAGTATATCATCCAGTTACTGCCGATTCCTATGTTGCGAGAATATGTCAGGCGGTAGTTTCTTGATTTTTCCTGTTCAGACATGAATAATGCCTGGAGCGCTATAAGGGTAAGGCAATGCTTGCGTTTTAGTCGCTGCGACACGATCGCCGCGACCAGGTCGCAATGGTGTGTTCTATGGATTCTAATGTAGGTGGCTACGTTTGCGACCCGCGACAGCGACCAATGTTGAAAACGCTGTGAAGAGCGTTTTTCCAGCGTCACCACAGATTGTTTCTTATGCAGTATTATAATATGGCCTGGACAGACAATTTTATATGTCTGCGACCTAGTTGCGGCGATCATGTCGCAGCGACTAAAACGCAAGCATGGCCTTACCCTAAAAGCGATGCATCGCCAGAGGCGTTTTTAAACCGGTTGGTTCACTGGACCGTGCAACAAGTGCATAAAAACAAGTAATCCTATTAATTTTTACATTTAAAGTTATTTTTATTTTGTCAAGTGTTGTGTTTTATAATATTTTGTTTACTACTTTTTTTTCTAAAAAATTAAGTGCTGAATACCTGCTGACTGCAATTTCAACGGTTTAATTTTTTATAAAATGGTAAGTGTTCCCTACTTTATACTATCAACATTAACCCTTTATAGGATACTGGTTATAATTAATTTTTTTTTACCCAAATACCTTTTTATTAATTGAAATGTCATGTACGAGTTTAAAAAAGTAATTGTTTTTTTTATCCACAACTCGCTTAGTTTTTATGCTATCGATCTTTTTTAAAAACCATTTTGTAGGGTTTTTTAAGGGCTATAAGATCAAATTAGTTTAATATTTTGCTTTTTACTCAAATACGCAAACTTGGTGCTTATTATTGTGCTTACTTTAGAAGTTAATTCCTAATTCCCATGAGTACTAATTATTTATTTGTTTTTCAGGATAAAAGAAAGAGACCTTCAAGTGCGAAGTTTCGCGAGTAAAAGAAACTGAGACTACAAGAAAGGGAAAAAATGGCTGGATCTTTAAAGCACTTCTTGCAAAACAATCAAGATTCCACGGAGACTATCGATGCGACCGAATCTCAAGATTTTAAATCCGTAATATCAGTAACCGTGAGTGGACCATCTGAAATTTCAACAGAGGCGACCGCGGTAACATCAGGTCCTGCAACAAGTGGCGGCGGTTGTAGCAGCAAAACAGCTTCTACTGATGCAGAGCCCGATGAAGCGATGACACCATCCTCGTCTACAGCACTTGAACAATCCACTTCCGGTAATTCAGCTTGTGTAAGAAGTTTGGTAATGTCAGCTACCGAAATACCTGCTGCAAGTGACACTTTCGATGAAGGCTTTAATGAGGCTAGTGTCGATATAATTCCGTCCGACCCCGGTTTGTGGCCCGAAAGAATCACCAATGAGATAGCTAGAATATTGGTTAAACGTGGTCCGCCCTTGATAGACATCAGTTTTAGCTTTCCTAGTAATAAAGATAAGAGAAAGTTTTCGTGCAAATACTTTGTAAGAAGTCTAGCAAATGGAGAAAAAGTCGAAAGGACTTGGCTTATTTACTCTATTTCTAAAGATTCTGTATTTTGTTTTTGTTGTAAGTTGTTTTGTAAAACTCCTAACACTTTTTGTGATACAAATGGAGTATCTGATTGGCAACACTTGTCTTTGCTAATGAAGAGACACGAAACGTCAATTTTACACAACAGTTATATGAACACTTGGGTAAATTTAAAAAAAATGTTGGAGACATCTACGGCTGTTAATGCTCATCACCTGCGGATTTTAGAAACGGAAAAAAAATATTGGCGCGACGTGTTGGAAAGAATTATTGCGATCGTTAAGTATTTATCTACACAATGCTTGGTATTTCAAGGTTCTTCTAAATTAGTTTTCGAACACGATAATGGAAATTTTCTAAAAGCTGTTGAGATGATTGCCTCTTTTGATTCAGTGATGAGACAGCACGTTAGCCGAGTGTGTAACTCCAAAAAAAATCTGTTAAAATGACTCATTATTTAGGCGTGCAAATACAGAATGAAATAATTGAATCATTGTCGTCTAAAGTAAGAAATAATATTTTAGAAATGGTTGGCAGTTCAAAATATTTTTCAATAATATTAGATTGTACACCAGACACTAGTCATACTGAGCAAATTAGTCTTGTTCTGAGGTGTGTTGTCCTTAACACCACTTCAAAAAAGGTTGAAGTTAAGGAAAGTTTTATTGCGTTTAATCCAATACTGGACTCTACAGGGGAAGGGATATATACATTTGTGACAGAAATTTTGAAAAAATTAAATTTAGATATAAAAAATATTAGGGGACAAGGTTATGATAATGGGGCAAACATGAAGGGAAAGCATGTTGGGCTTCAAAAACGCATTCTTGATGCGAATCCGAGAGCCCTTTTTGTACCTTGTGCGGCTCATACTTTGAACTTAACAGTAAATGACGCTTCTAAGGTGTCAGATGCTACAATAAACTTTTTTAATCTTGTGCAAGAGTTATATAATTTTTTTTCGTCATCCACAAAACGGTGGGATGTTATGAGAAAAAATGTCCCCGGGTTAAGTTTAAAGTCTCTACGTGAGACAAGAAAGATTGTCTGGGCTAGGAATATTAGCAATTGAACAAGAAATTTTTGATGGTATAAATTTTAGCGATGTAATTAATGAATTTGCAACAGCAAAGGCTCGGAAAATATCGCTACTACAATAGCTATTTTTTATTTTTCTATTGTACCTAGCCAGCATTTTTGATTTTATAACGACGTTACCTAGGTATTTGTTATCAGAAGTATCTGCATTTTTTAAAATATCTAAGTATAAGTAGAAAGTAGTACTTATAAAAATATGTAGACATTAGGCAATATTTCTGTTATTTGTTCCTAAAAAAATGTGATTTTTAGTTTTGGGTTATTTTCTAGTATTTATAAGCAACGTGTCTGTACCCCATTAGTTAAGTAAATGCTTTAATTTATTTTGTTATGATTTTATTCTGTTTGTTTCATTTTGATATTTTAGTCTACAAATAAATATGACTTCTAAAGTTCAGTTTTTTGCTTTATTTCAAGTACCTACCTACCTACCTACCAACGTGATCCAAAATGCCTTAAGGGGTGCCAAAATCCTTTTTTGCACACAGGCGCCAGTAGCCCTTACGGGGGCCCTGATTATATTTATCGAGAAATGCTGTTAGCCTTGTGCACACTATCTTTTCGATTATTTTTGAAAACACACTGAGAACCGATATCTGACAGAAGGGAGGTTATAATCGGAATCCCACTCCCAAGAATTTTCAGGACTCTTTTTCGCAATAACGCCATTAACTCGCTTATCAAACCGTCCAGCTCGTCAAATTGCGAAGCCGATCAAGACGTCGTATTAGATTACGATCCCGAAGACACTTGCCTTGCAGGCGAAGACAATTTTGAAAATGGTGATGATGTTTCTAGTGCACTAAACGACTTTGAATACAGTATGGATGTGATTGAGGCTTCAAATCACTCTGGGCAATTCACGGCACAAACATTAGAAAATTGCGCTATAACGTATTTTATCTACGACCACTACTAAAAGTAGGCCTTTTAGCGCTAGCTTGTTTAACTAAAAGTGACGTTTTATAGTTTACCGTGGTTAAAGAAATCAGCTGTTTACTTTTAGCTCTAGTGCTAAAAGTGAAGTGAGGTTATAAAACTACAATTTCTAACTGGAAGTGAAGTTGTAAAGTTATTCTAGTTGCTTCTTGGGTTAAAGGTAAAGTGTTTTTGAAATAATTAAAGCGTTATGTAATGAATACACTCAGATGTGGAGTATCAATAATTACATTTCGTAACTCACCTTGACAGTACTGGCGTATGACATAGATTAACTGTGTCGCAGATAACCTTTGTTAAATCGATATTTATGGATTAATAACGGTAAAATTAAGGTCGTAGATAAAATATTGTATGCAACGCGTGCTAAAAGTGTTATTGCACTCGACATGTTATGAAACTCAGCCTTCGGCTTCGTTTCATAATTTTCATGTCTCGTGCATAAACATCGACTTTTAGCACTTGTTGCATAAATAGCTACTGCGGGATACTTAGCGAAAAAGTGCCTAGAAAAATTTAATTGTGATGTGTGTTCATTATTTATGATACAAAGTTCCATACTAGACGACAAACATGAAATGCTTTTGTTGCATCGCATAGTAATATTTTAGAAATAGATAGCACACGAGGGCTAAAGGCGCCAACTACGAAGTTTACTCAACTTGTAAGCTACAGTTTCGAAATATTCGAAAAAGTTTCCGAAACTTTATATTTTGATGAACATGTTAAATCCAAAATAATAAATATTATAGACACTTCAACAAAAGAACTGTGTAAATCCATTAATTTAAATTGCTGTGATCATAAATTATTTACTTTTAACTCATTGGTTACTTGCAAACTTTAAAAAAAAATGAAGTCCTTAGTCCAACAAAAGAAACAAACACCGTCAAAACCAAAAATGAACCAAAAATTAAGAGTTTTAGTGAACAAGTAGTGATGACACAGTCACTGCTTAAATATTTATATTATGGAAACTACTTTAGGATTAAAAACGATTACCTGCCTGGCGACGTTATTTTTCTACCTGTTGCCATTGAATTCTGCTACATATCCTACCTGCTTTCTCTAAGCATTGCACTCTGTTGGTAGGTAGTAATAGCTTTTAATTTGTTGGAAAATTCCACAACTTAAACCCACTGTGTATTTTTGTTTCACCCCAAGCTATGCTTATGATAATTTTGTATTACTATGCCATCTAACGGTTCTTTAAATCATTAAAAAATAATTCCCATATACTACTATTGCAATAAGTATTCTGAGTCTGGATATGCAATGCTTATATATACTGCTGATTTACCTGAAACGGAAAACACTATTATTGCTACATTTGCGGATGATGTTGCTATCCTATCCTCAGATAACGATCCTTTAACATCTTCCCAAAACATGCAAACCCACCTAAATCAACTTAGTGAATGGTACAATAAGTGGAGAATCAAGATAAACCAATCCAAGTCTGCCCAAGTAGCATTTACCACCCGCACTCAAATATGTCCTCCCGTAACAGTTAACGGAGCCCGTGTACCTGCGAAATCAGATGTGAAATATCTAGGGTTACATCTTGACCAACGCTTAACGTGGCAGAATCACATACTAACGAAGCAAAGACAGCTGGACCTCAAATTCAGGCAGATGTATTGGCTCATGGGCCGTAAATCAAAACTTTCCACCGAGAACAAAATTATTCTGTACAAGACGATACTAAAACCTGTCTGGTCATACGGCGTACAGCTCTGGGGATGTGCCAAGCCCACTCTGTTAAAAACAATACAAACCTTTCAAAACAAAACACTTCGTGCGGTCGTTAACGCGCCATGGTACATCAGCAATCTAATGCTGCACCAAGACTGGCAAATTCCATACATCGCAGAAGTAACTGATACCGTTGTCACCAATTATCGAAACAGACTGGAAGGAAATCCAAACACCCTCATAGATAACTTGTACAGGGATGGACCACAGAAGATTAAACAAAACCTGGCCTGCACACCTACCTCAACAACACTAAGCCATATGATAGTGCCATATAAGGCGAAATGTCAGTGGGCATTGTCCCTTTCAAGCCAAAAACTTTCATCACATTTACTCAATACTTTGTGTGAAGTAGATTGTAAATTCAAATAAATGTAAAAAAAAATCAATGTATGAAGCACTTCGTCAAGTTTGTTAAGTCAACAAAAATTTAAAAAAAAGTTTTATTGCCTCAGAGGAAAGTCATAAAAGCCTCGAAGTTATGGAATATGGAAAATCTAATGGTATTATATTGCCTTGTTTCCCGCCACATTGCACCCATATGGTGCAACCACTTGATGTCATCTTTTATGGGCCTTTAAAAACTTATTATAATCAAGCACTAAATAACTGGATTAGAAGTCATCCAGGAAGAACTGTGACCCACTACCAAGTTGCCGTTTGTTTAAAGAAGCCTACGATAAAGCTGCGACATTGAAACATGCTCAAAGCGGTTTCGTTTCAAAAGCAATATATCCACTAAATGCATATTTTTCCCGATCATTTATTTGCCCCAGCAGAAACTACCGATATACCTGATGTTCCAGAAGAACCGAACGTAATCGAACTTAACCCCAAGAGCGAGAATCGACTATTGTATACATCACCCAATGAAAATCCGTCATGTTCCAAAGATATTTCTAACTCACCAACTGTAGAAATACCAGGTTCATCAAGTTCTTAAATAGGTTAAGAAACTATAAGGAGCTCTTTAATTTGTCTCGCCTATTCCCTTAAAATGTTAAAAAAAGAAGTAAACACTTGAGTAATAATTATATTTACATGAATATTTTTTTAAATTAATACAACTTCCTTATTCTACGACATCCACAAATTGCCAATATTTCGACCACAAGATGCATGCTTGAGTATAATATTTATGTATACATATTGTTCCCTAATTACAATTTATTAAAATTGTTGGCGTCCAATACTTTCTTAGTGTGAACCAAAAACCTTTATACAAAAGTGAAGTAAGCAAAAATCCCCCATTTATTAAACCCGTATCGCAGCCAAGAATTGAGCTGGTCGGAGTTATGTGAGCCTTCTAAAGGTAGGTTGCTTATAGTCGGTACAACATCCATCTACAAGCACAAGAAATATGGCCGCTGCCTTAAACATTAATCAGCCCACAGTCTGGAAGATATTGAAGAGTCAACAGAGTGGCTTTTTATCAATGGATGCAACATCAAATCGTACAAAATCCTCAGTATTTGGCGCAAGTATTCTACACCGACGAGACTACCTTCTCCAGAAATACTATTATTAATTTCCATAATAATCACATATGGGACGAAGAAAACCCACACGAAACATTGGATGGCCGTCATCAACATCAATTGCCGTGATTGTTGAAGATCACTTGATAAGTCCACATCATCAAGTATATTTCAATTAAAATTCCAAATGTATTTTATGCATGATGGTGCTCCAACACATAACAGTTTAGTTGCTCGTGAGTTTTTGGACGGTGCGTATCCAGATGGGTGGATAGGGCGAGGGGTCCACAACCGTGGCCTCCTCGGTCTCCGGACTTAAATACTTTATATTTTTTTCTCTGGGGTCACCTTAAATCACTCGTTTATACGACTCTCATTGCAAATGTTGTTGAAATGAGAATCACATTGTTGCATCATTTGAGCCGATTCGCAATATCCCCAGTATTTTACAGCGCACTCGGCAATCAATACAACGGACGACAGAATCTTGCATTGCAGTTGGCGGCGGTCATTTTCAACAATTTCTATAAGTTCATTTTGTTTATTACCTACGTTTTATTGTAGAAACTCTTAATGTATTATTAAACATCCTACAACTTTAAAACGAAGCCGTTTTGGACATATGTTTATATGCACGTTTATGATCAAAACAAGCCAAGCAATCGACCATTAAAGTTGGTGGCATATATTACCTCTAAACCGTAGCAGATAGGACGATTGTTAAGTATTAAATATTAATGCATAAATCAAAGACATTATCAATTACGTTTGCAAATTCTGCTTAACAGATAATGCAAAATAACAATCCGAATATGTATTATTCGCAACAACAATTTCTATATAATCAGCAACAGCCAACATACGGAACTCAACATATAGTTCCTAATACTGCATTTACACCGTTTACGCAAAATACCAGCTACATGCCCGCTCCACAAAACCAAAATGTCGTGGTAGCTCCTCCTAACTACCAATACGTACCCACATTTGGTTCCTAATCAAAGTCAAACTTCAAATCCTCAAGTAATTGAAACTAGCGAGCCAATAAACATAGACGAAAGTGAAGAAGACACAGAAAACCCGAACAAATGGCAACAAGCCAAAAAACGCAAACGATTAATTCATGTTAATACTAATCAAGAAAAACACAACCCTCCAACCAATAATAATAGGTTTAATCTATTAGCTAACGAAAACCCTGATAATGAAACACCAAGTACAAGCAACATCGAGCAAAAAATAGCCAAACCTCCCCACATCTTCATATACGACGTCACTGAATACAAAGGAATGATTGAAAGCTTGACCAAGATACTGGAACAAGAACAATACAACACTAAAGCATTAGCAAATAATACAATTAAAGTTTATACCCATACCCCCGATTCCTACCGAAAGTTAGTTACACATCTTAAAACTGAAAAAATCTTCCATCATACATACCAATTAAAAGACGATAGAGCATATCGAATCGTTATAAGAAATATACACCATACTGTGGATATTGAAGAATTAAAGAAAGAATTAGCTACTCAAGGCCACAAAGTGCGCAACATTATCAACATTAGACATAGAGCCACAAAAACGCCATTACCCATGTTTTTTGTTGACTTGGAACCTGCTAAGAATAATAAAAACATATATGAAGTAAAACACTTACAAAACCATCTAATAACTATTGAACCTCCACGAAAGAAAAATACAATCATTCAATGTATGCGATGCCAAGCGTACGGACACAGCAAAAGCTACTGCACGAGGCTCTACCTGTGTGTCAAATGTGGTGGCAATCACAATACTATACACTGCAAGAAGATAAAAAACACCCCTGCCAAATGCGCGTTATGCCAGGGCCCACATCCAGCCAATTATAAAGGCTGTCAGGTGTATCAACAATTACAAATTAATAAACGAAAACCCGTAGCTACTGAAAGAACTCATAATATGAATGTATCAAATGCTATCCCACCAATTACTTCAACAAGAGTTCCAAATACTTACACAGCAAATCCAAATAGCAGAAGCTACGCAAATGTTGTTACAGGTCAAACGCCAGGGAACAACAATAATGACATCACTCTATCCCAATTTCTAACCAAATTTGAAACAATGTTTACACAACTTATGAACCAAAATAGTATGATGTTAAATCTACTTAACGCGCTAATTAACAAATCCCATTAATGAACGCTCTTCGAATAGCAAGTTGGAACGCCAATGGGCTTCCCCGACGCCGCCTTGAAGTCGAATTATTCCTCCATGAGCAGAAAATTGACATATTGTTGATTTCTGAAACGCACTTTACAGACAGCAGCTACTTTAACATACAAAAATACAAAACATACTATACAAATCATCCCGACGGCGCAGCTCACGCCGGCTCTGCAATAATCATTAGCGACAAAGTGCACCACCACGAATTGGAGCAGTTCAAAACAATTCATATTCAAGCTACAATTATCAACATCAAGACTAGCATCGGATCTATTGTGGTAGCAGCACTTTACTGCCCACCCAGACACCCCATTAAACAAAACCAGTATGAAACATTTTTTAAGAAATTAGGCAACCGGTTTATAGCCGGCGGGG
Source organism: Agriotes lineatus (assembly GCA_940337035.1). Lineage (NCBI taxonomy): Eukaryota > Metazoa > Arthropoda > Insecta > Coleoptera > Elateridae > Agriotes > Agriotes lineatus. The sequence goes on from CALNHX010005260.1 coordinate 97,654, forward strand.
ATTTTAATGCTAAACATCCAATATGGGGTTCCAGACTAACTACGCCAAAAGGAAGGGAACTGTACAAGACAATGTTAGCAAATAATTATAATCAACTATCCACAGGTGAGCCTACTTACTGGCCATCAGATATCAATAAAATACCTGATGCTGTAGACTTTTTTGTCACCAAGGGATTATCATCAAACTACTGCAAAGTGGACTCCTGCTTCGACCTCTTATCGGACCACTCAACCATAATAACCACAATTAGCGCTTCTATTATCACAAAACAAAGAAAACCTTCACTCTATAACGGCCGTACAAACTGGGATATGTTCAGAGAGTACTTGATAGATAATACAATAATTAAAGTCACGTTAAAAACTGAAAATGAAATTGACACTGCAGTTGAAAATCTCACCCGTAACTTACAATATGCATCCTGGTACTCAACTCCATACAATCCCGAAAAAGAAAATGTCATTATTGATAATTATCCGCTTGTAATCAGAACAAAAAGCGCTGAAAAAAGAAGAGCCAGAAGAATCTGGCAACAAACCAGGCATCCTACAGATAAAATAAATTAAATAGGTTAACTAGGGAGCTGACAAACTTACTAAAAGATTGGAAAAACGAAACGTTTAACGATTATGTAAGTAATCTATCGCCGTCTCCACACAATGACATGCCCTGTGGAGAGCAACGAAAAAGCTAAAAAGCCCCAAAAAACCAATCCCCCCAATTCGGAAACCCGATGGCACGTGGGCAAGAACAGAAGAAGAGAAAGCGGAACTCTTTGCTTCACATTTCTCAAATATCTTCCAGCCACATCCTCCAACAGTAACACCTCAAGAAGAAAAGGAAGTATTGAAATATTTAAATGTTCCATTGCAATTAAGTCCACCACTGCAACACTTTACGCCTAATGAAATAAAGACGGAAATTAAAAATCTCAATGATAAAAAGGCACCGGGATATGACCTTATCACAGCCAAACTGTTGAAAGAGCTGCCTAAAAAATCATTAATGGCAATTACACAAATATTTAATGCAGTGATCAGGCTACAGTACTTCCCAATACAGTGGAAATTTGGCCAAATAATTTTAATACACAAACCAGGAAAACCTCCGCAAGAAGTTACCTCTTATAGACCGATAACACTGCTCCCAATATTATCAAAACTGCTGGAAAAGCTCATAATTAAAAGACTAATGCCTGTAATAGACGAGCAAGCCATTATCCCTCAACATCAATTTGGGTTTAGACGCAAATATTCCACATTAGAACAAATCCACAGGGTAGTGAATGTGATTGAAAAGGACCTCGAAGAACACAGATACTGTGTGGCGGTGTTCTTAGACGTAAGCCAGGCTTTTGACCGAGTCTGGCACCCTGGCCTACTATTCAAAATAAAGCACCTGTTACCCCACCAATATTACCTGCTTATAAAATCATACTTAAATGATAGGTATTATCAAGTTAAATACTGAGACAGTCATTCTACCTTATATCCAATTAGCGCTGGGGTTCCCCAGGGAAGCGTCTTGGGACCCACATTATATCAAATATTTACAGCAGACTTACCATGCAACGAAGATGTAGTCACAGCCACATTCGCAGACGACACTGCCATACTAGCTTCGCACACAGATCCCACACAAGCAGCGGCAAATCTACAACGGTCACTTAATAACATGCCAAAGTGGTTACACAAGTGGCGCATAAAAATCAATGAGAGCAAATCGACAGCAATAACATTCAACACAAAGCGCGGCACTTCTCCACCAATCACACTAAATGGAATACGGATCCCAGAAAAACAAGAAGCTAAGTAGCTCGGCATGCATTTAGATAAGAGACTCACATGGAAAACACACCTCACAAAAAAGAGGAAAGAGCTGGACATTAGGTTCAAAAACATGTATTGGCTCCTGGGCAAAAAATCTAAATTGTCGCTTAATAACAAAGTGCTTCTGTACAAAGTAGTGTTAATACCAGTGTGGACGTACGGTATACAATTCTGGGGGTGCGCGAAAACATCCAACATTGAAATTATACAAAGATTTCAAAGCAAGACCCTACGCAGTTTAACAAATGCGGAATGGTACGTCAGCAATAAAACGCTACATGAAGACCTCAAGATCCCATGGGTAAGAGACGAAATCAGAAGATATGCCACCAATTATGCAAACAGACTACAGGGTCATCCTAGTGTGCTAGTGACAAATCTTCTCGAAGACGGGAACAACACTCGACGCCTAAATAGGCAAAAAACATTAGACCTTACTAATTAGTGAGTAGTATATACAGGGGGTCGCCACTGGACGGCATCTCCTCTCATGTTATTTAGCAGTATATCATCACATTTGCTTGTTAGTCATAGGACTAGTTGTAAATATAGCAGTCAATAATAAAAAAAACATATTAAGATTCACCCTCTATAATATACAAAGCACCTCGAATATCAGGCATAACGAATTGCAAAAGTATTCTCCAAAGAGTGTGTCTGCATCACGTACATCAACAAAAATTAATTTAACTAGCATTCAAAATGCGCTGGAAGAAAGTGATGAAATCGGTCTCCCAATGTACTCTGATGACGGTATAAAGAAATAAGCCGTTGCAATATTTATTTTGTCTACGATCGCGTCAAAATGACAATTTTTTGCACTGTTTCTAGTGTCAAAAGCGACGTTTGTAGCACTCTTAATATTAGCGCCCAAAATACGTTTTATTCGCACGTTGCCGTTGGAGGCGTGTTTTAATAATTTATTAACACGCTTTGCCGTAAATTTTAATGTCAACATAACCTAGAATATCTAACACAATATGACGGAAAAAGTGTCACCCAACTAGGTTTTTATTTTTCTGTTACGATCGTAGAAAAAATAGCGTATGATACACGTGTATAAGAGCCATTAAAGCACGTGCTTTAAAAAACGTACTTATACACTTGTATCATATTATAACACAAATAAAAATGCCTTTCATCAACCAAACAAGCCTGACTACACACAATAATCCACCCAACCATGGAAGCCAGCAACCTACTATGACACTAAGTATGGATTTAACAACTAACCGGAACCTATACCGATACATAGAAATCTACCACCGAAAAGATGTCCTACAATGCTTTAAAAACCTTAATCACATCACCAAAACCTATGTAAAGGTAAGTGAAAGAATAAACTTCCTCACAACTTACAAAATACATTTAATAATAAACACATTTTTACAAAAAAATTTCAATCTTGCATTTCAAAACTCAAACAACCAAAGAAAATTTAAAAATTTATATCATGACTTCATAAATCAAACTCTATCAACGTTACTAAATGACGCTCATACTACCAAAAATAATCTGAAACTTAAAATTGAAAAATATAAACATTATTTAGAAACAAACTGTCCATTAAAACTAATAAGCAACTTTCTTACAATTAATATTCCACTTTATAACAAATTAAAAAACCAAATAATCAATACCCACAAAAAAACTTATTATCGAACAAAATTCAAATAACCAAAAAAAATGTAAAACAATATTTCGTTCATAATGCACAAATAACGGAAAAACCAAACAATTGGATTGAAACCCTAACCAATATCAATATCCCTGACAACGTCCAAGAAATACTCAATTATGGCCCAAATTTTAATATTTTTGACCCCAAAAATACTCCGTATGAACAATTCATAATCAACATAGAAAATAGCTTAATCAATATAAATGAAGAACAACAAAACATTACATGAGCTAACATATGCGACATCCTAACAAATTACAAAAATAAACCTAATAAAATAAAAACCTTAGATATAGAACAACACTTACATAAAAACTTGTCAGCCAAAATTATTGAAACCAAAAAATTTATTAAAAATAACCCTGATTTAATAATAACAAAAGCCGAAATCACAAAAAACAGTAATTTTAACCAATAACTTGTACGAAAAGAAAATGAATGAAATTGTAAATGACAAAACAACCTATGAATTAGAAAAAAAAGATCCCACTCAACAAATTCAATCGCAACTTAATACATTAATTAAAAACCTTTTAAAGACCAGATATCTCGATCAATATACCTATAAAAAACTAATTCCACATAATGGAACACCACCTTTAATATACGGACTACCAAAATTACATAAAACTGATATTCATTTAAGACCAATAGTAGCATCATACAATAGTCCAACCTACAATCTATCCAAATATCTAGGAAACAGTCTATCAAATTTAACAAATAAAAACATTTACAGGGTCAAAGACTCTTGGTCTTTTAAAACATTTATCGATAACCAAAAATTGCCAAATAATTATGAACTACTATCGTTAGATATTGTTTCCCTTTACACCAATATACCAACAGAACTTGCCTTACAAACAGTAGAAAAATACTGGCATAAATTAATTGATTTCACAAACATACCAAAAGATGAATTTCTTAACGCCTTAAAACTTGTTTTAAATAATACATATTTCTCTTACAATAATTAAATATATAGTCAAAAATTTGGAGTACCTATGGGATCCCCAATTTCAAGCACCATAGCTGAACTAGTTTTAATGGGTATAGAACACAACTTAATTAAAAATAAAAATAACATAAATTTTTACCAACGCTACGTAGACGACATAATAATGTGCGCAAACAAAACCAAAATAAACACTATATTCCATAATTTCAATAACGTACATCCAAGATTAAAATTTACAATAGAAAGAGAAAATAAGCAATAATCAATTAATTTCCTAGACCTCACATTAATAAGAGAAAAAAAACGGTATAATAACCACTAATTGGTATAGAAAACCAAATAAAACAAATAGATATTTAAATTATTTTTCGAATACAACTATTAAGTATAAAAAAAGTGTAATTTTTTTATTAGTCGACCGTGCCATAAATTTATCAAGTAAAAAACACCTTAAGAACAACTTAAAATTGATTTCTGACATTTTATTACAAAACAACTCTTTTAATAGTTCAACAACCCTACAATATAACTTCTTTAATAATGACTTTATTAATAATCAATTCGAACCAAAAAAATACACTAACATTCCCTACATACCAATACTATCAGAAAAAATAGATAACGAATTTTAAAAAATAACATTCACACATCTTTTAAGAATCACAATACATTTAAGCATTAATTTTATAAAAATTTAAAAGATAAAACCCATATTAATAAAAAAACACACTTAGTTTATCAAGTAAATTGCAAAAACTGCGTAGCCACATACATCGGTCAAACCAAGCAATATCTTAAAACTAGAATGACACATCATAAAACATCAATCAAAACAAAGCTAATAACTCCCAGTAAATCAAACACTGCCCTGTCAGACCACTCGGTGGAGCTTTTACATAATTTTGACCTAGATAACCCTAAAATCTTGTATACTGAACCACACCTAAAAAAACGCTTACTACTTGAATGTATAGAAATTAAAAAATCACCAACAGCTATCAACTATAAAACAGATACGGAAATTTTAAACAAAACTTATGACAATATCTTAATTAAAAAACCCTAACTAAATTACCTCATATTTTTTTAGAGGGAAAAATAATAATAATAATATAAACATAAACATCACCACCACATCACATCTATTTCTCTAGTCAAAATACAAATAAAATCAACTTGCCAAAAATTTTTCAAATTTATATTCAAATTTTACGCTGTCTACTTTTATAACTACTTATGCTTCTCTCATAGATGTCGCCAACAACCATGACCATCGAAATTTTAATGGCCGCCTAACTTTCAATGTAAGAATTGCTCCGTCCAAAAATCTAAATTATTGCAAAACAAGTAAGTTTATATTTAATAATACACTACAATATTAACGATAAATTTTTTCAAATACAGGAAAATTAACATGTTTACCGATATAAACCATCAAAAAGATAAATATCAACAATAAACCCAGAGCGGAAAATTTTCGAAGGTCGTGGAGCAGAGCAGCAATAAAATTAAAATTTTACCTTTCAAACAATAGTTAAAAGAAGAACGATAAAACAATGCTATTAAATAACAAAAACAACCAAGGCTGCAATAACAAATAAATTCTCCAAATTTGCACCTACAAAGGGGAAAAAATACCATAACCTAAAACAAAAATTAATTATAAAATTAAAGAATAACATCTCAATGATCACGTCTCCCCCTAATTATGAAAGACGAGTCAACATAAACAGGTAACACAACAATCTTTTCTTCAATTATAAACGCTATTTATAAAATAATTTTTTCAACAGAATATTACGAGCAACCCTGAAAGGAAAAATAACAGGAAACTTCGCTAAACTGCGTACCTAAAATTCAAAGTAGACAAAAAGACTAAAATTGTTGATACTTACCATGAAAATAACCAAAGTAAATAATGATTTTTATAAAAAAATCATCTACACAAAAGAAATCCTAAAATGTTCGAAAGACCACAAACTTTAATATTGAAGTTTAAAATAACACTGCAACGACTAGCCAGGTAGAGAATTAAACATCTTTCATTACACAACTAGCAGTTTACTGAAGTTTCTTTTATTATTACAGTTAAACGTCACAAACGTAAAAAAGAAGTTTTAACAAGTTAACCGTTTGAAGAGAAAAAGATTATACCATCTCCAATCACACCGATATAATTTAAATGTAAGTTCTTACTCTTTCAATAACACTTAATTAATTTTAATTAAAATAACCTAAATAAAATTTTCAGCAAATTTTAACAACTAAAAATTGAAACAGACTCGAACTAAAACAGTGCTGAGAAACAAAAAAATTTGAAAATAAAAAGGATTTCTTAGAAATCAATAATTAATAACAATTACAAGGAAGAAACTTCTAATTTCATAAAACAATTATTAATGAACCCGTCTACAAGAAAAAAGAACTGAAACGAAGAGGAAACAGAGAAAAGTTTAAAATAAAATACTAAACGTAAGCTTTTTTCCTTTAACAATTATGTCTTTAATAATAAATAAAAATTATTTTCTATTCTAGCCAAATATTTAAGAACTAGAAATGTCCCTAAACAATTCCAGTGATTATTAATCAAATGTTTGAAGTTTTGAAATGTAAATAAATCATCAATCTTATTACACTTTCGAATCAGGTATGCATTATAAGTGAGTTTTATTCGTTCACCTATCTCTAATGTCATTTGTTTTCCTTACAGAAATACATTTATAAAAGACTATTTGTTTTTTAAAATTGTACATCGTCTGATGAAGCTGGTATGCCAGCGAAACGTTACTTACTGTGATTCTTTTTAAATAAAATTTTAATGTGTAACTTGACAATACTACTCTCTTGTAGCTAAACCTCATATAAAACCATCTTAGCTGACTTCATCTCCTATTTCACCATTATAATATACTATTTCATTTCGTAACTTTTAGCTTTCAAGAAACATGTGATTGAGTTCTTGTCACGTATAAAAATTAAGTTAGACAAATTAACGCAGGCCGTTACGCAGTCACAAACTTGTGTTTTTAGAAATGGAAACAAACAGGTTGTAGAGGTAAACGTAGAAAATAATATATTTGATAATTTTCCTTGTTTCAGTGAGGAAAGGCTCCAAAAGTTTGAAGAAAAATTTTTAGTAACGCCGGCATATAAATATTCGTAAAGATATTTCATCATATTGTACTTATAACTGGTTAAGTAATATTGAACTTTCGTGCCCTTACCTCAATTTTTAGATTGATAATCAATGTGAAAAGTGCAGTTAAGACAGGAAAGACGGAATTTGCACGCGACCCAAACAAGTCCCTTAAACTTTTAAATGAAAATTTTTGCTAATTACTTAATTACATCTGATTGCATTGTTTTCCTTATAGAAAAATGTGTAGTAGTCCAGTCAAATGGTAGAAAATAGGGGAAAGTTTTGGTGGAGTTTTGATATTTGGTTCCTATATGTTTTTTGGGTCGCTGTACACGAATATCAGGTTTGCCAACAAAAATTTTGACCGAAAACCTTTTTTTAAGCAAAAACGGAGTAAAGAACCGGTTTTTTTAGTTTTTCTAAAATTACCCGAAAGCTATCCTTTTTCGCAAATGTTGAACCTATATGAAATGAGAGAAGATTAAATTTCCAACATTTTATAGTACAGTCAAATGGTAGAAAATAGGGGAAAGTTTTGATATTTGGTTCCTATATGTTTTTCCGATCGCTGTACACAAATATCAGGTTTGTCAACAAGGATTTTGACCGGAAACACGTTTTTTAATCAAAAAACGGTGTAACAAAAACGATTTTTTTTGTTTTTCGAAAATTACTCAAAAACTATCCAATTTCATAAATGTTGGATCTATATGAAATGAAAGATGATAAAATTTCACACATTTTATGTACCAGAGGTTTTTATCTCCGATCAATAGGTCAGCCGTGAGAGCACCGCGAAAATAGGTGTTAAAAGCAAAAAAGGGAATTATCCCAGTTTATTTCAAAGTAACTCGAAAACTATCCATTTTTCATAAATAAAAAATTGTAAATGAAATGAGTCTTCATAAATGAAATGTTGGCAAACCTGATATTCGCGTGCAGCCACCCAAACAACATATAGGAACCAAATATCAAAACTCCTCAAGTTTTCCCTATTTTCTACCATTTGACTGGACTATAATTTCGCGGCGCTCTCGCGGCTGAACGATTAATCATAGAAAAAAAATCTCATCTACATAAAATGTAGAAAATTTTATCCTCTTTCATTCCATATAGGTTGAGCAGTTACGAGATTGGATAGTTTCCGAATAATTTTAGAAAAACTTTTTGCTTAAAATACGTGTTTCCGGTAAAAATTCTCGTTAGCAAACCTGATATTCGTGTAAAGCGACCCAGAAAACATATATGTACCAAAAATCAAAACTCCACCGAAACTTTCCCCTATTTTCTACCATTCGATGGACTATAGTACATAAAATGTAGGAAATTTTATCTTCTTTCATTTCATATAGGTTCAATATTTACAAAAAATTGATAGCTTTCGGGTAATTTTAGAAAAACTAAAAAAACCGTCTTTACACCGTTTTTGCTTAAAAAAACGTGTTTTCGGTCAAATTTTTTGTTGGCAAAACCTGATATTCTTGTACAGCGACCACCAAAGAATGTGCGAAGCAAGCACGTTCGCCCGGGCAAAGCGAAGGGACCATAAAACAAACCCTCAGCAATCGTCAATTCATCCTTCAGTATAGAGGTGGTCGATAGTGCGATAGTTTATCGATAGTAAAAAATTCTAGGCCGCTATGGCCTGCACATAGGGAACACCACCTGTAGCCACCTATTGTGAAAATTTAAAAGCAGTTAGTGTGTTTCTTAGCTCAAATGTCAAAATCTGACGTTTAACTTGGTTTCAGGCATATCATTGATTTTTAAACTTTGGATTTTCAATCGTAGTTCTACTGGTAATAACAATCCTTCGCTATCGATGGATGCTGTTTGGAGAGATGACAGTTGGGCAATACTGCTAATCAAACTAAAATGTTCTGCGCTATTTGAACTGGCAGACGATTTAACTATTCCACAGCGCAAAATTTGCCTTAGTGCATATTCTGCTGTTCGGGCATCTGTAGCTTTATTGAGAGAAAGTTGCTTAAACTGCATCAGAACTTAATGCTCGTGTTAGTACATAATAGAAGCCAGCTTGCTCAAGAAGAAATTTTATGCATAAATAAGTACTTTCTGAAGAAAATTCTAGAGCGTGTGCGGTTTCCTTTGTCAATCCTGGTAGTCCCGTACTACATGAACGTAAGGTGCAATGCTGCTATCCAAGGGACGAATGTATTGACTTTTGTTTGAAACGTGTATTTGGAATAAATTATAAATATTCCCCATGTATACTCTATTCACTATAGTCCCGGATTGTCAATGTCAAAATCCAATTAAAAACAATCCTTTATATCATGGTTAATACTTTTAAGTCAAGCTATGGGTAACTAGAAACAATTAATTGAGCTACTAATGTCAAAACTATAAATTATAGGTTATATTTTGCACTGACTTAAGCAAAAATAAATAAAAGTTGCCAGGTAACAAAAACGCAAATTTTCAAAATTACGCTTTTGCGTTGTCCAACCTAGTAGTAACAAAAAAACCAATCGAAATTCAACAGTGCTACCATAAAACGTCATTTTTGACAATCCGGGACCATAGTGAATGGAGTATATGTTACTGTAGTATTAACGTTAAGAAAATTATTGTCACCATATTCTTTCAAAAATTTAAATGAACTAGTCACTGTAGGAGCAAATATTGGGATAGCTCGCAGAACATTAATCTTTTTAAAATTGTGGGATATAAATGCATTCTTGTTAAATATCGAACAGATTTAACTGGTCATCCCTTCCGTAAATTATATAATAATCTCAAATATGTTGAAGTAATTTTCCATTCGAGAAATACTTATCACGTTCTAAAAACAAATTTGTGGCAATTTTAAATCACGACAATAATCGAATAACAAAAATAGTGGTAGTGCCGAAAGAAAAGGATGCTCAATGTAATTTCTAATTGATCCGCCACTTAACATTATAAAAAGTACGACATTAGATGAAAAATTGTCTGTTACCAGTCGTAACACAACAAAACCACAATCAGTTAAAAGTTGCAGAAATGACCACTGTTAACAAGCTGCTGTGGTTCGAAATAATTTTTACATACGGCTGTATGGTCTGTAATTTTAGAGATGTGTGCAATAAAAATGTAATTAACATGCAACATGTAGTTTTTTTACTGTTTATTAATACCACAAAATTCTTGTAAAAATTCAACCCGTTGCTGCCGAACACACAATTCACTAGGTAGTTGGCACTAACCATTTTAAAATTTAGTAGAATATTGTCACAACTAAGGATGCACACAGAGCTGGACTGAGTGTGGAGTGAAAGTTAAAAAGTTTTTCGTTGATAACAAGACCTCAACTGTTACGATAGTGATAACCTTATGGGTGCCAATGGTTAACTGCACAGCTTGTTTAACCTTTATCAGCAGAAACTCGCAAGGAGTTTGTTGTGAAGGCTGCAAAAAAACAATACAATTCTTCGTATGTGGCAAAAAACGACGATATTATTATACCGGGGCTACTATAGAAATGCTCCCAATGTGCAAAGAATTGTCTGGTGCTTGATATTGCAGGTGTTCAAAGTCTGGTCGAGATAAAACATTATTAACCACTGCAATACCCTTCTGCTAAAGCGTTCTTATAATATGTGTATTTCTGTTTCCCGTTTGTGTTTTCCGTTATGTTTTCCGTTTTCAATTTAATTGAGAACCGATTATTTTGGTGTTTAATTTGAAAATGTGGTTAAGATGTAACTGTTACATTTTTTAACCTGACAATTAACGTAGTGTTGTGTAATGGTTTATATACATTTCCACGAAGAGTGCATAGAAATAAACAAATCTTTCTAGCTAATCAGATTTGAGCTATCTATACTGGTTACCTATTTACAGCTACCCATAAACACAGCATCTACATGCATTCCTTCTGTTCTCCAATTCAAAACACAGCAAGTCATTATAATGTTCGAAAGAACAAAAAAAAACACGGTATCTGGTAGTTACTGTGTTTTAGAAAAAACACCTAGCAAACTTTTTTGTCAAAATTCTGTGTATAAGACAGCATCTACGAGATACTGTGTTTTGTTTTAGACATGCTCACTCAACGTACCTAATTTGTGAGTGTTTGTTATTGGTGTGCAGGGCGTTAAATCATAAATTTTGGTTATTTTTATTGTTTTTGTATTTGTTTAAGTCGTCCAGCATATCTCTTTGATAAAAAAAAGTTCGTGTAGTTATCATAAAAAAAATAATAAAACTATTCTTGTAGATACTGTGTAGAAAATTAATTTAATTCTCACTTCCGCCCACCCATGGGATTTCAAAACACAGTAACTACATTTTACCATGGAACCTTAGAGTTGCAAGATTTTTGGTCAGACAGTAAAAATTATACTTTAATACAGACTGCAAATATACGGGATTTAACTTTAGGAATGCATGCAGAGTGTGGGGCCATCGATCTAAAGTGTTTCCTTGTTTCCCACAATTTTACTCATTATCACATACTGTGTTAGTCGATGGAGCAGCCGAGTTATTGTGATGATTTTTGGGTAATTTTCAATGCACAATCCTTATTATGAAGTCGAAGGTAAGATAGTGTATAAGGTACTAAAGTAGAATTTATATTTTAGCATGACTACCAAAAGGCCAGGGAGCCTCATTTGGAATTATTTCGATAAAAATGAGGCTGACTTAAGTGGAATGGCTACTTGCTTTAGATATAGGAATCGCTACAAGACAAGTGAAAATACGTCAAACTTAAAAGATCATTTAAAACGCAAGCACAACATAAATATACTCAACATAGTTTGTGAACGACCTCCAGATGATGCAAACTCCTCTGCTTACCTAAAAAAGGATCGGGTGAATACTTTAAAGGATATTTTTTCCTATAGTAATCCATACAAAAAAAATGATAGAAAACAAATTGATCTTGATAGAAGTCTGGCAGACATGGTTGCGTCAGATATGCAACCTTTCTCGGTTGTGGCAGATAGGGCTTTCAACGTTTAATAAATAAACTTGATCCTAGATATATACTACCTTGACAAAGCACTTTAAACCTTCTGTAACCTTCTGTCTCAAAGATATGGGGAAATTAAGTCACGCTTAACAGATACGTTGAAATTAGTGGATTATGTCGCTATAACTACAGAATGCTGGACTTCGTCCTAT